>JAUZST010013802.1:0-10864 GCA_034779995.1 Parotocinclus haroldoi
TTTACATTGTACTGTATGCACGGATATATTCCACATACCGTGGTAAAGTCAGCGGTCCGCACATGAGCTGAATCCCAAATACAGTTCATAATCGCTATATATCTCCACTTACTAGGCTGCTGCGTAATTGCGTGTACAGTCTATCTAGTGCAGAACTCGTGCACTACATAAGTCATTTAGCATACAGCCATCGTGAGCAAGGGGCACAATGTGTTCCTTTGGGTTTGACGCTACGATGTAATATGGTCCTCTCCCGCCACCATCAGGTTGGGAGCTGTTTTGTTGCTTTCTAAAGTCTGCATTCAGTTGTGTGCAAAAGTTGGGTTAAATCTCGCATATTCTAAACAAAATCCACTGATGGTGATGATTAATATAAATATTATGGGGTGTGTGAGTGGTTAGCTCACGTGCTATGTGAACTTGGGGGGCACGGTGGGTAGCACCGCTGCATCACAGCAAGAAGGTCCCGAATTGAATCCCAGGGTGGAGCAGCTGGGGTCCTTTCTGTCCTTTCGAGTCTGCGTGTGTGGGTTTACTCCGGTTTCTTCCCACAGTCCAAAGACATTAGTTTAATTGGTGTTTCTAAGCGCCCTTAGTGTGTGATTGTGTGTGTGCCCTACAATGGATTAAACCTAATGGATCCAAACTAAGGATAATGCCCTTAATCTAAGGATTGTTCATCTCTGTGTAGCTTTAGTTTCTAGTCTAACGAGTAACGAATAATTATACTGTAGGATATGAAGGTTTGCACATCTGTCAGCAGAGTATCTTCTAAAAGTTGCAGCAAGTTTTATCACAAGACAAATCTTCCATCAACATATGTTTTCCATATGTTTGGACATTTCTTCTGTAAAATATGTAGACATATATTAGATTGAAATTTAAATTAGCTCCCTGGAGAGGTCCTGCTCAGTTATTTTCTTTTAGAAAACCAGTAAACCACGTTGTTTCAGCAGAGGTGTAAAAACCTATGCTAAAAACTGAAAACCAAATTCAGTCACCCTTAGTTTTGTCTGCCCAGGAAAGATTTATAGTGAGATTTCAGAGTAAAACTGTAAAGTGCGTGACCTCACGGTTCTACTGTCAAATTTCATGACCGTAAGTTAGTTCAACTATAAATTAGCTCTACTATGTATGTGGATGGTAATTTGGCCACTTCTTGTTTCTACTGTCAAATTTCACAGTACATTTTACCTGCGTGTCCTGTTAAAATGTGGAATGTGGACATAAAAGAGTTACAGGGCTGTATGTGGGAAAACACAGATACTGAAAGACATACAAAGTTATAAAATTGGTAAACAGCGTTACCATCGCTGCTGATGTGAAGCACTGAGTTCAGTAAGATCTGTACAGTTTCATGGGACTTCTTTTCATGTACAAAAAAACAGCAAACTGTGTCATTAGACCAGGGCATCCATTTTGCATAATACTGCATGTCATCCAGGTATCTTTGACGTACTGCGAGTGTTTGTGGTAGTTCGCATACTATGCTTGGGCGAGGTATGAGAGAAGCAAAGTATGCTGTTTTGAACACACACACACACACACACACACACACTGTCCTACATAGCCAGCATGGATGAACTATTAGTTACTATCTACTCACTCAAACTATTTTCAAACAATTTAAATGCCTCTGTAATTCTGTTAAGATGCCTTTGTAATTCACTTATCTGCGTTTAAGAAAATGTCATCACTTGCAATTCCAAATTGGCACCAGTGATTGCGTGCGCTGTAATCATCACAAAGTACCGCTTGGAAACTAGAGGATTAGCAGGAAATTGGAATTAGAAATCAGAGCCAGGTGTTGCATGGGATGACATTTGATATTTGAGTAGGTAGGTCTGAATCAAATAATGGTTAAAGATGACTAAGATTAATATTTTATTCTTCAGTAAAGGCAGTTTTTGTTTATTTGACACCAATATCATGTACCATTGGCCATTTCAGTGACACGCATAAGGTTACATCAATACACAAGGTTATCTCAAGACTAGCCATATACAGTGTTCACATAAATGAGGGGAGTTTTCGAAATGAGTACGAAGAGGATCCCACAAGAACTTCCAGACAATCTGATCCTGTCTATGTCCCATCACCGTCAGGGTATTTTGGCAGTCTTGGGTGACCATACCGCCTACGGACCAGTCAATGTGAGGGCACAGTCGTCCAGTTTAACATGCTTCTGTCATTCTCCAGGAATATATCACTTACTACTCAATCCCAATAACTGAGTTATAAATATATAATAAATCTTATTATATTAAATATGCTTTTTAGATTGTAATATGTAACACTTGCACAGTGCCTTTCTAGTACCAAATGTTGCGTTACAGTAGTACAGTGGGAGAGAGGAAGAAAGAAAGAGGGAACAAAAGCAAGTAAGAGTTGTCTTATGTCTTAGACATGTTTAGTCCGTTCAGATGCTGGCAGACAGCCTATAAAATCTGCTCACATTTTAACATCTCCTTCATGCAAAAGCATAGTGAGCATACTTGTGGACTGTGGTAGCCTAACGGTTAAGGTACTTGACTCTGGACCAGAAGGTCCAGGGTTCAAATCTCATCTCTGCCAAGCTGCAACAGTTTGGTCCTTGAGCAAGACCCTTAACCCACCATCGCTCTGATTGTATGACTGTATAAATTGTAAGTCGCTCTGGATAAGGGCGTCTGCTAAATGCTGGAAATGTCAATGTACTTCACAACATGATTTAAGTCTTCACTGGATTTAATAAAGCACAAGGAGAAGCAGAAGGAAAGTGACAGAAGTGGGCCTTCTCATCCACAGTCCCATACATACCATAGGAACAACCCTAGAGGGTTGAGTGCCAATCTAACATGGGGCACACACACAGCCATGCACACACTCACCATAGAAACAATTTAGAGACACAAATTAACCTAACGTATTTGGACTGTGGGAGGAAACCTGAGTAGGAGACCTTTTTTGCTGTGAGACAGCACTGTTACCCATTGAGCCACAGTCTCATACCTTAATCGTTAACCAGGTGTAGTTCATGATCCAGATTTTGAACCATGCTTTTCCTCATCTCATAACACATCCAGCATTAAATAGCACGGTCAGTGCCTTAGATTGTCAAACATTAAAGATAGCTTTTTTCATATTTAGGATTGATTCATGCGTTTAAATTATTTTTTTTTATTTGAATGTTACTCCAAATTCCTAGACGATTTGAAATCTGAACTTCTTTTCATGTTCAGCTTGACATTGTCTTTCATAATCTAACATCTTTTCAGGGGGGGGAAACCTCAGAATGTATTCAAGCGTGATGATTTACCAGTGGTGAGAAGTCATATGGTTGACATGTTCTCAAGCCTTTGCTCTGTGGATATGCATAGCATTTCACTCCCACAGAGTGAAACTCTTTCCTTGAAGCCCAAATATACACAAAAAGGCTGTTTTGATAGCAGTGTGAGTCAGGCCTCCATTGTGCTTAGTTCACATGACCTATAGAAAAGCTATCTGTAAGTAAGTGACAGATTTATGAAGTGTGCTGTGATTTTTTTTTTTTTTTTAAATCTCTTGTTCAGCTTTTTTGGCAATGAATTCAGCGCAACCACCGTACTCACCTCACATAATGTAAGACTTCACGCCTGTGAAGTTGTGTACATTTCCTCATGCACACTTTCATGCACATTCCAGCATCTGTCCCCTGCACACCCATACACCTGCATGCATGCACGCACATCCAGGAAAAAACAAAGAAAGAAAAACCTGTCCAACCACACACTGACATGCAAAGACTGTTTTTTAATTTATTAAAACGTTAAATGAAAACGTTCTGGAAACGCGCGAATCGAACGGCACAACTGGAGCGCAGATGATAAATTGATCTCACATTTTGGAAAGCCATTGCCAAAGCAATCCCACGAGAGCACGAGGAGTCTAAAGAGGGAGTTCAGCTGTAAAAGGGAATAAGCGCACCATAACATGGGCGGAACTTAATGCCAAAGAAGTTACTCATATTTCAGTGAAAAGAACACGTTTTTTTTGAAAGCTTTGCAGTCTTGTTGTCAACCTGCAGTGCACAGGATGCTCACATACGGATTAATGCTAGTCTTGGGGCTTCTGGCTAGGACTTTGATGGGAGATGATCCAGAACCTACTTTCAAAGAAGCAGGAGAAGAAATGGAGATTGGGTTCTGTTTCGGAGTGGACTACATTACACTGTCCAGAATAACCGATGAAGGAAAGCAGTTGGTGGGCAACTCTTCTGATCCATTCTCACCTCCTGAGGCTTACAAGCATCGGATCAATGCCACTCGCGACTTAGGACTACTTGGTATGCAAGTCAAGGACCTCAGACTTTCGGACTCAGGTGTGTACGTAAGTGAGTGCTGGCGTGACAATGAGCTCGTGAACCATCATACGCACCACTTGCATGTGTGTGATAAAGAAGTTAGCTCTCAGCAAATGAAGTTTATGCCAAACTACGGTGCAGATCTGGAGTGTGATATCAGTTATTCTGGACAAGCCCATTCAAGCATTATATGGTTCAGAAAGATGTACCCTGGATACAAACCGTATTTGATTTTAGACAGCAGAAAGTCACAGGAGCTATTGCAAGAGGAACTGAAAGATCTCATTGAGGTTCAGAAAGGAGGCTATGCTCTGCACGTTTCAGAGGATGCCCTAAAGAGCAACCGTAACTTCACCTGCCTGGTCATGGAAGAAGAGCAATGCAAGGGCTTCCAAAACCTGTATCTGCCAGTGGAGGTGTTGAACGTTTATTACAGCGCAGGAGAAAAGGCAGTCTTATCATGTGGACCAGAGCATCCTGATCAGAAGCTGACATACTGGAAGACGCCTTTCGGAGAAATTAGTTCAACCACACCCCGTGACAGTCAGGGGGCTTTTGGAAGCTTCATGTCTATTTCAAATGCAGAAGATACCAGAGATTATTCACTGGTCATTCAATTTACCACACACAATCACTCTGGGGAATATATGTGTTTATCAGCGCTGGCTCTGAGACAATACTTTGTTACTGTTTGCTCAGAGCTGGAGTTGGATGAGTTTCAGTTGGTCCCAGAAGGTAAAGTTACCCTCACTTGCACAGCGAACAAAAATGGCTCCACTAACATCCAGTGGTTCCGCCAGAGGGACCTCAGCGGGTTAGAGCTCATCTATGACTCCGAGGATCCATCTGTCACAATACCTGATGATCTGAGTGACAGAATGCAGACCTCTGAGCCTGACAGCTCACTCACAATCTCTGAACTAACCGAGCAGGACAGTGGAACGTACTGGTGTGTGGTGTTGCTGGACATTGAGGACATCTTCTTCGATTATCACACAGAAGATGAAGATGATGAATTTGAATTGCTTGAAGAGGAGGAAAACACAGATATGTGCCTCCTGAAGCGAGTGATCCAGTTAAAGAGCGAGGCAATAAACGGGCCAAGGATTATCCCCAAGTCTGTTCCTGACCAAGATCAAAATGCTGACTTTCCATCAAGTTCCAGTCCTGAGGCCGAACCCAAGTCTAGTCCACTTCCATATGCTGTAATCGGTGGCGTTCTTGGGATAGTGATTGTGGGGTTGATTACAATCGTGGCAGTGGTGAAGACGAGAGCTAAGAGAAAAGATGCGAGCCCACGCAGAGCGGAACCACAGCAATCTGACACATCTGCCCCACTTATGTCCTTACAAAGCCTTCCCAGAACCTCAGAAAACATATGTTAGTGTGTGTTGCAATGTGCTGTTCCTCATGTATCATGACCTTGTTTCACCTAAGTCTGTTTCCCTTCAGTCTGGTAACCTTCTAGATCTGTGAACTTATTTATGCCTAACAGAGAGTGTGATGCTTTTATGTTAGGATCAATGCTAACATTAGTTTACAAATGTGAACTTTTCATCAGATGTGTTAATCAGTGTTTCCCAAATCTCGTCCTGCAGATGCTCTCTCACTGCATTTTTATAACCAGTGCTTACTAAGAGGCAAAACCAGAGACAGTGCAGTGCAAACGGGAGACCGAACTTAAGAAAACATTCATCCACAGTATTTTGCAAAACTAATTTATGTAAAAGTAAGTTATTCAGTAAATGTAGTCTAAGAAAACATTTTAACCACCCTTGGTTAAATCATGGTTACAGATTTTTTTAGGGGATAAATTATTATATAATGCTATTCCCAAACTCAGGGTAATATTATTTTAGCTAAATCATACAAAACTTATAAAACGCAAAACATATTCAGTAAAAAAAAAAAAACCTACAGGTTAAAAAAGTGGTTTATAATGTCACAGTAGCATTGGAGGACATGACTGGGAGGAAAGTTTGGTTTTCACTTGTGTTTATTTGCTCAAGTCAGAAAAGTTAGTTAACACTAACACACTGGCTAATGGACCAGAAGGTCCAGGGTTCAAACCCCACCTCTGCCAAGCTGCCACTGTTGGGTCCTTGAGCAAGGCCCTTAACCCATAATTGCTTGTATCAATTGTAAGTCGCTCTGGATAAGGGCGTCTGCTAAAAAATGTAAATGTAGTGTCTTATTTAGGTAATGAATATAACATGATTTGTCCAGGGACGGCCACAGTTTTACATATGCATTAATGTTCTAAATTGTTATTATGGTTAAGTCTTGGATGGTGCATTTTGATTATATAGATTGCGTTGAAGGTCAGATTCTTCTCGCAAAACGATCGAATTTCTTTAAGAGAGCAGTTCTTTTAAAGGTAAGGAAATATGATGTTTGAGCATAAGGTTGGTTAAGGTCTGTTTTTTTTTGTATTTGAACATTTCTATTTTATTTAATTTTTCAAAAAATGATCATTAAGACTGTTAGTTATTGGCTTTTACATGTAAAAATATGCAGCCAGCTTTGCTGGATTGCACCACTGGAACTTGACTTATTAGACCACTATGACATACTATCATGTATTTCAGAATATTTTGATATAACTGGCTATTAAATAAATTAACGAGAATATAATAATCCCAGATAAGCCTATGGTACTGAAATCAAATTTCACATTTTCCCTGTATTTTTGTGCAAACCAAAGTACACATTGTGCGATGTTGTTCACTGAGGCTGAATACTGATTGTTAAGAATTGTAATTAATAAATTGTTTATTATTACTGTCAGATCACATTTGATAAGTGCTCGTTGCTGAAAGATTCAAAGTGTTTCAATTTAGTTTGTCTTTTAAGCCTGTACTACTAGGAGGTTAATTGTTACGCCAAAAAAATAGAGATGAGTGGAAACCACTGTGCTTAAAAAACAATGAACATCTAGGCAACCTCCAAATACTGTGGAATAAGGCTTGACTCCCAGTGGGAAGGCGTGGGTGAAAGTTTTAAAAGCTTCCATTATTCACAGGGAAAGCATTTTTAGGGAAAGCACACATATACAGGGGGGAAAGGCTGTCCAAACAGACTTTGACTAAACCAATCTTTCATTGTGTATGAAATATCAACAAAAGTGAAAACACATGGATTAAAGGGCTTGACTGCTGCATGGCTTATATATTATTGTCATTCTTTCACTATCTTATCTGCTTAATCCCGGACAGGGTTGCAGGAGAGCCAGTGCCTAGCTGGTGGCTTAGGGCACAAGGCAGGAATAACCTAGACCAGGTGCCAATTCATCATAGGTCCCATATACACATACACACACTCACATGCTAGGAATGCTTTATAGACATCAATTAACCTAAGGGAGGAAACTGGAATACCCAGAGTAAATCCACGCAGATACGGGGAGGACATACAACACCCAGACCGACCTTCCTGCTGTGAGGCGACAGAACTACCCCACTACTAGCCATACATTATTCCCACATTTCTGAATCTCATCGCAGGAGAAAGAAGTTAAATAGATATTTCAGCTGATTAAGGTAGTAAAAACATCTTAAATTGAATGGAACTCTGTGTCAAAATGTTGCATGATAAGAATTTGTTTTAGAATTACCCGACAGGCAACCGGGCAGCTCGGCGTTGCTGTCACCTCACAGCTCCAAGATCTCTACTTCAATCCCAGTTTGCATGTTCTCCCTCTGTCCATACAGGTTTACTGCATGTGCTCTGGTTTCCTCTCATATAGCTTAGCAAAGATAACAAAAAAATCTGTTTACTATGTATTTTCGCACGCTGGGTTCAAATATGTTTTCATAATATCGCTATAACTCGTAGGTTTTTTTCTTGTCCCAAGACAGTTTGCAGAAACATGACTTGACATGCAAACAGAGCCCACACTTGAATAGCAGTTCCAGGGAAGATTCAAGGTATGAAACCAATTGGTGGCTTTGTGGATGATGGCCTCGATTTAATAAGTAAGATTTGTCAGATTTGTTGGCGTCTTTCCAGTCACAGTGTTTCCCCTATTCCCAAAAAAGTCGTATGTTCATCCTTCACAAGTGGAGCAATGACAGCACCCTTATAGCTCTGATCATAAAATTGCCCTGATCGCATCAGCATCAGTGCGATTAATAACTGGAGCAAGGTTCCATTGATACTAGTTCAAACTGAGCCAATTTAGAGCAGCCGATTAACCTAACACGTCTTTGAAACGTTGGAGGAAACTGGAGTACCCAACCGGGGAGGACCTGCATGGGATCACTTTAGCCGTGAGGCAGCTATGCTACTGATGTCATCAAAGCGCCGCTTTAATTCTAGGCTTCCGATTGGAGCTTTGGAGCTTAACTGAGCCTTACTAGAATTGCCTAAATAAAAAAAGTACAGCAATGCAAGAACGGAGGTTTATTAACCAATTTAATTGTGAAATGGCCAGACAGAACATAAACAAGTTTAGGTTCATACTGTTTGCAGTGTAATAAAAGTGCATGCAATAGAAATAGAAGAAAAGATATGAATCGTGTCAGTCGTGCTAAACTGCTCCTGTCACAGATGTGGCACTTCCTTAAAAGACCAGTTAGTTGGCTTTCAGGTAACCTTTGCATACATCTACTCATCATATTGGAATGTCTAAAACCCAGAAGCAGGTTATCAAGTTCAGTCAACTTTAATACAGTCGCAACTACTACTATCAAGCAGGTTTTATTGTTTCACCCTGGTCGGGATAATAGAGGTTCTGATGCCTTTCTTTGGAGCCACATGCCGTTCATATGATTCCAGTCTGGGCTGGGCAGGGGCACTGGCTGATGATTCCTTGACCGGCCTCGTCTCCCTAGGACAAAGTCAATTAGTTGACAGCCAGCTAGTCCGGAAGATATGCATATAGAAGTATGCAAAGCCAGGTCTGTGCAGTGGTGGGCTACAGTATTAGACTGCTGCATTGCCCAAGTGCCTGTATGTATGAACTGGTGGCCTGGTGGTTTAGGTTTTAATGTATAGACAGCTGGTCCAAGTGTAAAAACAGAATGTATATAATGATTTAATTATTGTATTTTTTTTTTAATTAAACTAGTAGGCTCACAGTAATGTGACTGAATACCTAATAGTGTGTAATCCCCCCACAAGCACTGATAAAAGCTGCAATTTGATTTGACATGGACTGCACAAGTTTCTGGGTCTAAGTGGCATCAATGTTCATCAGTTTTATGGGATCAATTTTACTTGCTGTTCCACAAAAATGTTATCTAGGTATACAGGGAACGTTTATACAAATGTTATCTTACACTGTAAGATGATGAGCCAAAGGCAAAACCTGGCTGTCCAGAAGCTCAGTGACGGCTTATTGTCACCTCAGCCAAAGGGGCCATAACTAAAACATCCCCTGGACAGCAGCTTGAATTACACCTTGCATGCAGTCCTTGTTCAAAGCTTCATGAGACCCGTGACAAACATGACGCCTAGTAGAATTCACATACAGGCAGAAATGACCAGATAACATATTTTCCAGTCATGAAAACTGAGTGACCACCGAGCGACTTTGGCAGAAGTGAGCAAAGGCCCACATGCCACTCTGCTCCATATGTTCCTGGTATGCAATTCAGTACAGAATGTTCTTTCAGAAACCGGTTGTGAAGGACCTGCTTTGACTTTTAGAAGCAGTTCTTACCTGGATGTGAAGCAATAATTATTCACAAGCTGGGACACTGCCTGACCGTGTCCATCAGTTTCCTCATTTCGTTTCCTGTAGACTATGATGTTTTTTGCTAGTTCTGGTAGACCCATATGCTTTGATATACATTGATATATCATTGATATACATGATATACACATGTGTAAAAACATACATTCAGCTACTCCCTTCACAAAATGTTTTTTTTCTGCACTGTACTGTACTACCTCTGTAAATTTACTACCAATTTATGAATCCCTATAAGTATTTTTTAGCCCAATCTTCCTTGTGCAATGCCACCTACAGGAACCTGAGATTACTACAGCCATAAACATGTAAGGTAATTATTTTTTTTTGTCTGAGAAGCTTTAATGTTTATTTTGCACATTTGCACCACATTGGAACTAAGGAGATGCATGCAATCAAATACTGCTTTCATTCAGCATTTCCGGAATAAGGTGAGCATATGGTATTCAATTGGGATTGCTGAATTCAAAGCAGAAACAAACAGAACAAAGAATGCGTAATGCTGATGGGAACATTACTGCATTGACCAGGCCCAATTAAGTAGCAAACATCTGAATGAAGCGGCACATTTATATATTTAGGAGGCAGACAAAGGCTATGTGTTACTTTCCTCCACTTCCTCCACTGTCTGCCAGCCACAAGTAACTACAGTGCCTTTAGAAAATCACCCTACCCTGCCAATCACTCCCCGAAAGTAAAAATTACTTTAATCTACCCCTTTCAACCTGTATTTACACTTAACATCAAAGTTAAACAACTTTTAGACACTTCAAGTAGATTTATCATCAATTGTTATTCTTGGGTAAGTGAACTTCCCATTTACAGTAATCGTTATAAACATAAACATTATA
>JAUZST010013803.1:0-10864 GCA_034779995.1 Parotocinclus haroldoi
CAGAAAACAACAGCAGTTTTAAGTCTTATTTAATTTAATCTATTATTATTTAATTATTGTAAGCACTTATTTTCTCTAATATTCAATGCTCTATTTCCGATTAAAGACATGGAAAATATTTTTTGAAATATCAGATTCACCGATTCATCGAAAAAAATAATCGACCGATTCATCGATTATTAAAATAATCGTTAGCTGCAGACCTAGTTTAGACTGTGTAACCCCAGGTCTTAGATTAATTATTGCACTCAGTACTCAGTGTTTTTTAAAATGTATTAATAAAGCTCGGTACCGGCTTCTAGAGTTCATCTCCCGCCTTCTGCCCAGGCATGACAGTCTGTAGCACAACTGCTTCTAGATAAAGCCTGAATATGACTGAGACAGAGTAAACAACAACATATTGCTCGCCTTTGTTAAGCGCGATGTGATAGCATTAACACTCAACTTGACACGCAAATTAAAAACTGGCATAGAGCTGGGCGATTTGGCTGAAAAATGTATATATTTTTTTCATTCGATATGGATAATTATTGATAATTTCTTGGGAACATACCCATACAGTGAACTTATTGTTATGTTCCAGAAACTAGTACAAGATGATTTTCGCTTCGTGACATGGCACAAGATGCTGCTGAAAGTAAAAAGATACTCATGGTCAGCAACAATAACTAACAATACAGGTAGGCAGTCAAGTCAAGTCAAATTAAAATCATTTCTATAGCGCTTTTCACAATAGTGCATTGTCTTAAAAGGCCAATCCCGAATTGAGCAAGTCTAGGCAAAACTCCCTGAATAATAAAGAAATAAACCTTTGGAGTACCAAGACTCAAAAAGGGGCCCCATTTTCCTTGGGTGGCCTAGATGTTAATTGAAATAAATAATAAGTAAATAATACAATTTAAATGAATAATCAAATGTAAATTAATAATAAAATATAAATTAAATAATGAAATAGATTTAAGATAATTAGTCCTCAGCGGTTAGTTATTGGAGGCACATCGTCTCCTAATAACTAAATGATGGAGGGAGTTACTGCACTCTGGTGTGGCCTGGGCATGGTTGGACAGGGTTCTCCAGTGGCATTGCTATATTGGCATTATGGGGGCCAAGAAAATGCCCCCACACCATTACACCACGACTGTTGATAGAAGACAGGATAAATCAATGCTTTCATGTTGTTTACGGCAAATTCAGAATTAACCATCTGAATGTTGCAGCAGAAATCAAGACTAGAAATCAGACCAGGCAACATTTCTCCAGCCTTCTTTGGTATTTCCTTTGTTAAGTCAAATTAAAGCTTCAGTTTACATGTTCTTAGCTGACAGGAGTGGGATACTCTGCTGCTGTAGCCCACCTGCTTCAATGTTTGACATATGGTACATCCAGAGATGCACTTCTATACATGTTGAGTGATTTTAATGTACAACTGTTGCCTTTCTGTCAGTTCATACCACTCTGGCCATTCTCCTCTGACCTCTGGAATAAACAATACATAAACATTTATTGCACAGAGCGCTGACAGTCACTGGTCATTTTATCTTTTTCTGCCCATTTTTTGTAAACCCTAGAGATGGCTGTGACAATCGCAGTAATGTATCAAATACTCTGACCAGCCTGTCTAGCACCTACAACCAGGCCATGTTATAAGTTCTCCCCATTGTAATGCTTTCTTTAAACTTCAGGAAGTCATCTAGGCCATGTCCACGTTCCGAAATGTAGAGTTGCTAAAAGTCTATAATATGTTAAGTCATGCCATAAGATATACCTGTAGTCTATCATATATAGAGATATCTTATAACCTCTAATAACCTATAGAAATATCAACAGAGCCTAATTGGGCTAATCTGCATCATTAAAATAGTTTATTAATCAGTTACATGTCATTGGAATAAATTATTTTACTTGAAGCATTTTTTATATTACATTACACATCAGCCTTAACATTTAAACCCGCATGGGTTTAAATGGGTTTAGGGAACAGCGTTGCCATAAATGGGCAAAGTCTTGAATATACAGAAATTAAATAAAAAGCTCCTTCTACTGAATATTTACTATCCAAACTTTTTGCAGAATGAGTTACTCATGATTTATGTAGCAGGGTAGCCTAGCGGTTAAGGCACTGGACTCTGTCCTGATGGTCCAGGGTTCAAATCCCACCTCTAGAATTAAGGCAATTACGAGGGCAAAAAGTTACTTTTTAGCCCCCTCCTTCAGAATGAATGAGTAATTCTCTTGAAATCTATTTAAAACATCTGAATGAAAAGCAAGCATTCTGTCAGAATGTCGTTTTAAAACAGGGCATAAATAACACTCCACTTTACATACTGTGCAGATCTGCTGTAAGGAAGTGACAGCCAAGTACTACTTTAGCTATTAATTTGATTTTGGTAGTAAACAAACATACCTAGTATTGAAACACTAACTGAAAGTGGTATGTCGTGGCACAACATGCACAACTAGTTTCTCTAAACATAACAACAAAAATGGCCTTTCAACTGTTTCGTCATCTGTGCTAGCTAGCTATATACCACATTTGTGTAACATTCGCAAGCATGACAAGCTAACACAGCTGCCTTAATACAAAGTAAAAGCTCACCTTGTAAACTTTTTATAACGAAAACGCTGCAAATGTACCAGCAATATAAAACAATAAAGAGAAACCCAGCAGCTCAGCCGACCCCTGACTAGAAGCTCCGAAAGATTCCAGAATCCATTCTCTGATTCAAAACGTATTAAGGGTTAAGTCGACGTCTTCTTCTTTTTTTTTAATAGCGGTTGGCAATCTATCTTTTGGTGCATTACCGCCACCACTTGGGCTGGAGTATGGTTCAGGACGTCTCTGGATTCTTCATATTCTGTTACTTAGTCCGGTCTGTTTTAAAAAGGAAAAAAGTATCTTGTAACCTATTTCACTTGATCCTTTCAGTATAATCTTTTGAATATTTAATTGTATTTGATTTCATTCAAAACTGCTGGTTTAGTGTCTGCCTTTGCTCCTGATATTTGGGACAGTGAAGAATTACATGTTCTATTGTTTCTGGTGTGTTGCATTGATCCCAGTTGTCGTTATGATGTTTTTTAATTATTGCTAGTGTGCTGTTTAAACTGGTATGACATAATCTCAGTCTTGAGAATATTTCTTCTTCTTGGATCCCCTTGCTTGTGAGTCTTCCTTTTCCCACCTTCTTTTGGATGCTATACAGATATCTCCCGGTCCATGCTGAATCCCATACTCTGCCACTTCTCCTTGATTTTCGCTTTTACTATACTTTTTATTTCTGCTTTACTATATTTAATTTCTAGTTCTATACATCTATTCCCTGCAGCTTCCTTTGCATATTTGTTTGCCATCTCGTTCCCTGGCACTCTTATATGCACAAATATACACAGAAGCGTCTGTGCATATTTTGATATAGTTTGCATATTCTTTTGCTATATAATTTATCACCCTGTCTCTATCTTTTTCCTGTTCTTGTTTTTCCTCCAGTAGCCTTGTATCAATCTGTATTTCTTTTAGCATCCATGGTGAAACTTTTGGATAAGCAACTGTTGCACTTACTTATAAATTACTTATCCCCATCTCTCTAGTTTTATCACTTTTTACCTTTCTGTTTGTTTTTTCTTGGCTCTGCCCAGTACACAAGGGATAACTGGTCCCTTCTTAGATTAAGTGGCATCTCTCCCATCTCTACCTGGCTTGACAGTAATGCATCTTAATGCTTGGTTTTGTATGGTATTTAGTTTTTCTAATCAGCAATATGCTGCTGATCCATACACTATACATCCATAATCAAGTACTGATCTTATTAAACCTGTATAGATAGTTTTTAAAGCTGTTCTACTTGCTCCCCACTCTACACCTCGCAAACGTCGCATCACGTTCAGCACTTTTTTGCTTTCGTTCACTATACTCTGAATATGGTTACCCCATGTTAACTTTGTATCATACCATATTCCTAGATATTTAAATGTTTCTTTTTTTCTTTTCTTTTCTTTTTTTTTTGCTTCTACTCTTCCAGAAACTCTTATCTTTGTATTTTTCCCCTCTCTTTCCCGTTTTTTCTCCTCATTCCCGAAAACCCCACTGCGTTGCCCACTTTTGGATATTATTTATAACTTGTTGTAACTTGTTTCCCACAAATCTTATATTTCTTCCCTTTTTCCATACAGCCCCATTGTCCGCAAACAGCGCTACTTCTACAGTGTTTCTTACGTTGTTAAATATCTCATTTATCATAATTGAAAATAGAAAGGGGCTGACTACACTGCCTTGCGGAATTCCGTTTTCTACCTCGTAGTTTTTGCTGTATTCTCCATTTACTTTTACTGTTATTGTCCTGCCCTTTAGGAACTCCTTCACCCACTGGTACATTCGACCTTTGATTCCTTAATGACTTATTTTTATTAGCAGACCTTCTTTTCATAACATGTCATATGCTTTTTCTATGTCGAAGAAAATAGATATCAGTGTTTTACCCCCTCACCTTACTTGCGTCATGCCTAAGTGTGCCCCCGAAATTTGCTTAAACCATTGCATACAGGTAGACAGGGGGTGTCTTTGATACGCCGAACAGTCTGCTTTAAACAGCACTCAAATAATTTCTAAACAACTAGACAATATATGCATTAATTATGGTACAATCACATATCCAAAAGGCAGAGCAAACAAGATACTAAACATCAAAATAACAATATTAAACCAAAAGCGGTCCATTTCCGGTAAACCAGAGAATGCAAAATACATATAAGACCGACATCCTCCTCGATTAATCTTTTGCCAGAACGCCGGTAAGACAAATGTTTTCTGTTATGTGTATGTGCTGTTATTGTATGTACTAAATTAAACCAATGACATGTGAATGTTGTCATATATGACTATTTTAATCCGTTAAACGGAAGGTTTTAATGATAAGTTTTAACCTTTAAAATTGTGAAACAATATAGCCCATAGCACTGACTTTACTGTTGCATTTGGTCTTAATGAGATTTAGTTTAAACCACAACAGTAACAACGGAATGTGCCTGAGTAACGATGTTAACGAACATATAGTGCAAACAGTATTGTTGAAAAAAAAAAGGATAGTGAACGTAAATTCAAAGCATGTCCGTCCGTTAAATCTGTCTGTAGTGACAGTAACTACATGTCCCGTCACACCCATATAATGATGTCTTTGGAAGGTTCTGATTTATTGGCAACATCTGAGTTAATTAAGGGACACGCCTGGGGATGAAACACATTGCTTGTTAGTGTAACATCATGGAAAAGTTGAAAGAAATCAGATAAGATATCAGAAAGAGAATTGTGGACTTTCTCAAGTCTGGTTCAATCTTGGGTGCAATTATCAGATGCCTGAAGGTGTCTCGTTCCTGTGCGTAAACAATTATATGCAAAGTACAAACAAGATGGGAATGTCCAGCCATCATTCTGCTCAGGAAGGAGACGTGTTTTGTGTCCCAGAGATGAACATGCTTTTGTCTGAAATGTGCATATCAACCCAAGAACCCAAGAAAAATCTTTGTGAAGATGCTGGTTGGAGCTGGTAAGAGTGTGTCATTATCCACTGTGAAACGAGTACTGCGTCAACATGGGCTGACAGGCCACTCCAAAAGAAACATCAAAAAGCCAGATTAATGTTTGCAAATGCACATAGGGACAAGGACCGTATTTTTGGAGACATACCCTGTGGTCTGATAAAATTAAACTGTTTGGCCTCAATGAACATTGTGATGTTTGGAGGAAAAAAGGCGAAACCTTGCAAGCCTGAGAACACTGCCCCAACTGTGAAACACGGGGTGTCGGCATCGTGTTGTGCGGCTGTTTTGCTGCAGGAGGGTCTGATGCACTTTAAAAAAAGATGGTACCTGTTACGTAGCCTACCTTAGACGCCCGGTGCGCTCGTGGTTGGACCAGTCGCCATTACAGAGCGTCCAGTGTAGGCGGTTTATATCTGGCGTGTGTTTAACGACGTGATATTGTACACCTTGGTGCCCTACTATAAAAGTGGAGCTCCCAGCATTGGCCATTGCGCGTCACGACTCATTTAACGAACACATGGTTCTTCGGTCGCGTCGCGACTCATTTAGGGAATGCGCAGCTCCTCGTTCGCATCCTTTAGTCCTTTGCTAAGGTAGTCGGTTATATCCTGGGGCGTTTAGAGCCGACGGATGCGTATGAGGGGAACCTCGGAGGTAAATTTAGCCCTGTAGAAAAAGTTTCGTGTTTCCGTTTTCGCTCGGCTCCTGTCGAGCCTCCCTCAAGCCAGCTCCGCGCTCCTATTGGGACGCAACCCGGTTCCTCTTCCGCGTGCCACACTGCACGCTCGAGCTCACTCTAGCCAACCTGGACCCAGCGGGTCCCCGCGACGTTCGCCTCCAGGGTGAAGCCATTGGGCGCCATGAGACGCCCATAAAAAAGCTTACCGCATGACTTTCTCAAGTTACCGTGGTCGGTACCTCTCCCACGCCGCCGCCCCTGTTGCCTGCACCCCGGTTGAGACCCCAGTATCACCGCCTGAGCGCTTCTCCGGTGATCCCACCAAGTGTCGAGGGTTCCTGCTACATTGTGGTCTCATTTTTGAGCTACAACCCTCGCGCTTCCCATCTGAGCGCTCTAAGGTGGTATATATGGTTTCTCTCCTCTCGGGTAGGGCCCTAGAATGTGCCACCGCCGTTTGGGAACAAAAGGGGCCCGACAGTGCCTCCGAGGAGGCTTTTTCTATCGCCCTTAGGGAGACTTTTCTCCACCCCTCGGGGAGGAGCCAGGCAGAACAGCGCCTGGTGGACATCTCCCAAGGCAATCACCCAGTGGCAGACTACAGTCGAGTTCCGCACCTTGGCAGCGGAGGCAGGATGGGAGGAGACCCCACTTATCGCCCTCTTTCATCGGGACCTTAATGAGGTTCTTAAAGACGAGCTCGCTTTTCGGGATCCTCCTACCTCCCTCTCTGCTTTTTTCCAGCTTGAGGCATCACTCGACAACCGGGTCCGTCAGCAGGCTGATTCACGGGCGCTTCGGCCTCTTTTGCGAGGCCGTGACCCTTCTTGGTCCCGTTCTGGGTCCGCCCCTGAGCGGTCCCTATCACCCGAACCCATGACGCACCCTTCTTGGTCCCATCCTGGTTCCGTCCCTGAGCGGTCCCTGTCACCCGAACCAATGTAGCTAGGTGGCACGGGCCCCGCCAGACCCCCCAAGAAGGGCACTTCGCTTAAACTAAGGGTGTGTCACCCCGACGACATGTGCCAATCATGTGGTGGACTGCGGAATTTTTTTGGAGGCGACCCTGGTGTGGAAGACGGGGCTAGTCACCGTTTGGGCCAGTTTAGATTCGGGATCGGTCGCTAATTTCTGAGAGCTGGCCCGACGCCTCGGGTTACCCCTGGAGCGCCTTTCAGCCGCCATGTCAGTCTGTGGAGTCGACGTACGGCAGCTCCTAGGGGGCCCTATTACCCACCGGACCTGTCCCCTAACACTCCGAGTGGGACGGCATCAGGAACGGCTCTCATTCCTTGTGATCCACTGCCCGCACATGCAGGTTGTACTGGGTCACCCATGGCTGCGGGCTCACAACCCGTCCGTCGACTGGGCCTCTGGATTCATCAGAGGATGGTCTCCTGCATGCCACTCGGTGTGCCTACGCCCAGGGGGAAGACCCTCACTCCACCCCATGGGCAAATTCCCCCGGGAGCTTGCCCCAGACCCTACCTCGGTGTCGCAACACAGCCAAGGTTCAACCATGCCCAATACCAGCGGCCAAGCTCCACCAGGGGGCAAGCCGCCAGGCACATCTCACGTGCCTCCGCGACCACGGTCCTTCTTGGCGAAGGACGGCGCCACCGGGTCACCCTGTTCAAAGGCCACGGGTCGTCCAGCGTGCCCTGCCTTACACAGCCCACCGCCTATTAGATAGTAGATGGCTTCATGGAGCCACTCAGTACCTGGTCGACTGGGTGGGATATGGCCCAGAGGAGTGGTCATGGGTCCCGGCCCGTCACATTCTGGATATAGGAGTTCCGGCGTGACCGAGCTGCTGCTCTTGGGCCCTAGGACAGGGGGTACTGTTATGTAGCCTACCTTAGATGCCCGGTGCGCTCGTGGTCGGTCCAGTCGCCATTACAGAGCGTCCAGTGTAGGCAGTTCATATCGGGCGCGTGTTTAATGACGTGATATTGTACACCTGGGGGCTCTACTATAAAAGTGGAGCTCCCAGCATTGTCCGTTGCCACGTCATTAACGTACATACGGTCCTTCATTTAGGGAACGCACAGCTCCTGGTTCGCGTCCTTTAATCCTTCGCTAAGGTAGTCGGTTATATCCTGGGGCGTTCAGAGCCGACGGATGCGTACTAGGGGAACCTCGGAGGTAAATTTAGCCCCGTAGGGACAGATCCTAGGTTTACGCGTTCCCGTTTTCGCTCGGCTTCTGCCGAGCTTCCTTCAAGCCACTCTCAGACACGCCGTCCCAAATCGCCGTCTCGTCGTGCTCTGAGCACGCTTGACCTTTGTCTCGCCAGCTGTAGGTGCCATTCCCATTCGGGACTCGTCCCAGCTTCGCGATTTTCCCTTTTGTGTTTTGTGGAGTGGAGAACCTTTTGCTCTGCCCTTTTAGTTATCCCTTTTCCGTTATTATATTTCCCCATTCTTATTATACGTCGTGGGGTTCCTTCAGTCCCGCATCTTGGGGTCCACACCTCATATCATAACATATTCAACTTGAAATTTATTTCTGAAGCACTTTTTACAACCAGGCATCGTCTCAAATCAGCTTTGCAATCTTAAGTGATCTTAAAAGGCAAATAACAAGTTGAGCAACAGTGGAAAGGAAAAACTCCCTGAAGGAAGAAACCTTGGGAGGAGCAAGGCTCAAAAAGGGAGCCGTCCTCCATGGGTGGCCTGGAAGTTCATAGAAGAATTATGTTGTAGTAATGGTAAATAAGTAAATAATACAGTTTAATAAAATCAATAATAAAATTTACATTTGTAGTGAAATTCAACAGAAATAACAAACAGATTGAAGTTAACGAGTCTTTAGCGGTTGTCTTGAGTGCTTGTTTCGCGGATCTGACGATCATATTTGAAGAAAAAAAACAAACATATTTTTTCAGTATTTCTCGGATCCGTCACAGCACCAATGGTTGAAATGATATATTATTATTATAAATATATATATATTTTAGCTTATTCCACCCTCCGGTGGAGAGCCAACCATTTTCTTCTGTTCATTGCAGTTATTTCCAGATTCACTTTCATTTAATTGTAGGTTAAAGACATTTTATTTTTAAATAAAAAATAATTCCTTTTATTGATTCCACACAGTCCTCGAGAAATTGAAAAGTGCTGAGAAATGAAGTTTTATTTTTATTCCTATCTCCTCAGTAGATTCTTAAGTAGGGACATCCGGGGAACAAGCAATTAAAAAAGTCTGGCCTAAGTGATGGAGGGAGTTCCTGCACTCTGGTGGGACTGGTTATTGTTAATGAAGACCGGTATGATGATGCTGAGGTGGAGGAACATCTAAGTGTGTGATACAGGAACCGGTACCGGAACATCAGCTCGGAGAGAAAAGAGAAAATGTAGTTACTTATGGGTTAGGAGTACAGAGTTTATTATCAATCACTGATGCCATGAAACTCCGGCAGCACCAAATGGGCCAAATGCCACACTTGCTACTAGTGTCATTCTTAAATTGTACCTGCACTTCCTTTGCATTATTTAACACAAGCAACAAGTTTTTTTTTTTTTTTTTTTTATTGCAATAACCACTAATTACCAACAAAAAGCCATTCATTCCTGTCTTCTGTTGATGTGACTCGGCCTCACATGTTGTCCCGGCTCGCAAATTAAGTGTAAAATTTCCCATAAGCACTTAATTTCTTCCCTTTTCTTTCATGGCTGGGTTCGGCGCGCCTTTTATATCTCACCCCTTGCGCTGCTGCTCAGGAGCGCTAATTGCCAAGAGAAGCCGACGTTTCGAGGAGCGGGAGTGATGGAAGCGCCATGCATAATTCAGCCAGAGATGGAGATGGAGGAAAGGGAGATACAAGGAACAAGCGCCGTTAACAGAAGTGTGTTTGCGTGCGTGCGGGCGGGCGTGCGCGCGCGGGTGGCCTGAAAGGACGGCATAATGAATTTGCGGCGGGTGGCGCCGCCGGGGCGAGATTATTAGCGTGGTAGACTGGAAGACGTCGGGAAGACACGCGCGCAGCTTCTTTCACCGCACACGTTTGATTAACCGCCTCAGACCCAGAGGGCTCGGCGAGAAAACTTCTCGACAGGAGAAGAAAGGTCAGCGCGGCCTCCTCTATCCTGAGCCTCCCGTCAAGGAATGACTGAGCGTGTGCCGCGAGACTACTTGCTAATTGGCGCGCAGCCACTTGTCAGAGAAGCCGCGGTTCCTGACGCTGAATTGCATAATGGCTTTCGGTCTCCTGTAAGCTGTGATGCAGCGTTTATTACTTTATCAAGACGTTTTCCGACTGTTGCCAGCAGAATTTTAGATGCACCAAGCCAGGCAGCTTCAGTCGTGCAAATTGTAGCCTGAGGAGCCTCATCTTAGCCGACAGTGGGCCACCCGCTGTGGTCTTCCGCTGCTGTAGCCCGACTGCTTCAAGGTTTGATGTGTGTGACGAGGTGCTCGAACCATGATTAGGTATAAAAGCATCATCCAGGAAAGGTTTTAAGGAGCCAAAATAAGCAGACAAACGTCTCAAACATGTAAAAATTTTATATATATATATATATATATATATATATTTCCATTTCCAGCATTTAGCAGACGCCCTTATCCAGAACGACTTACAATTAATACAGTCTTACATTTTTTTAAGCAATTGTGGGTTAAGGGTCTTGCTCAAGGACCCAACTGTGG
>JAUZST010013804.1:0-10863 GCA_034779995.1 Parotocinclus haroldoi
TGTGTGTGTGTGTGTGTGTGTGTGTGTGTGTGTGTGTGTGTGTGTGTGTGTGTGTGTGTGTGTGTGTGTGTGCGCCATGCATAAGTAATGGTTCATTAAAGTTAGATCAGTGTGCATCAGAGTGCAGTCAGATGAATGTTCTGGTGAAATTCTTTCGCTAAATTGCCTTTCTTTTTTTAACTACCTGAGCTTGGTAATCTCTAGGCGGAGCTTCCCTTTCATCCAGACCTTCAAACTTTAACTGAAACGAGCAACAAGAAAGAAGAAAAGGCGCAACTTTACTATCAAACACAGGATTAATAAGGGAAAATAAAGCACGACTAAAAGACAAGAGTGTGTTTAATCATCAGAGGGAGTTACGCAGATCTCCTGCTGTTCCTTCGTTTATTGGATAAGTTCTCGTTATGAGATCTCTATCTAATTTAATTCAAAAATAACAGCAAATGATATAGATATACAGCAAATAAAATATCGAATCGAATATAAAGAATAACGTTTCTTATCTCATTACAGCAGGGCAGGGGAGGGGAGGGGAGGGGAGGGGATGGGGGGGGAGACGAGACAAAAATAAATGTTATGAAAGGAAAGAAATTAAAGACGTGATCATTTTTTAAAAGAAAGAAAGAATTGAAAAGAAAGAACAGACTGAAAAAAAACAGAAAGGAAACAGAAAGAAACATGAAAAGGAGTCAGGAAGGAAACAATAAATATTCAGATAAAGTATTGAGTCTTAAGTCTTTAGTTCAGTCTTAGTCTTTAGTCTGTAGTCCTTAGTGTAGTGTTTAGTCTTAAGTCTCTGTTCTTTAGTTTAGTTTAGTCTGAGTCTTTAGTCTTTAGTTAAGTACGGGTCTTTCGTCTTTATTTAGTCTGAGTGTTTAGTCTTTAGTTCATTCTGAGTCTTTAGTCTGTAGTCCTTAGTGTTTAGTATTAAGTCTCTGGTCTTTAGTTCATTCTGAGCCATTAGTCTTTAGTAAAGTACGAGTCTTTCATCTTTATTCAGTCTGAGTCTTTAGTGTTTAGTGTTTTATTTTTATTATTTATTGTTTTAGTCTTAAGTCCCTGGTCTTGTCTTTAGTCTGTGTTTAAGCTTTTAGGCTGAGATCAGGACTGTTGATGACGTGAGAGAAACTAAACTAAACTAAAGCAGACGAGAGCAGACGAGAGCAGACGAGAGCAGACGAGAGCAGACGGGTTTTCATTCAGATCATAAACTCGGGTTTCCACTCCCAGGGTAGAAGATAAAGTAAGGAAGGCTCTCATGGAGGATATGCTTCCATTTTTGGAGGATTAATTCTGTAAGATCACCTCCAGCTGTGGATTAGAGTTAAGCTTCAGTGATTCAGATCAGAAAGCTGGACTCGATTTCCATATCAGATTATGATCCTAGTGCTGGGGTCGTCTTTAGGGCCCAAACCGCAGCACAGGGCAAACACAGAGCCCACCTCACCAGAGGCGGGATACGAGCTAGAGCAGCCTGATACCACCTGACACTGATCATTGTCCCAGCATGAGCAAAGTCAGGATCGTCTTTTGGTTTCAAACGACCCAGCGTCCCTGTCTCTGGTTCGGCGCTCTTTAGATCCAGTACCCAGGATGCAAAGCGGCCGTTAGATTAATACCTGCCCTTTTCCTTCACTCAGACGGTCGTGCTAACTGAGCGCCTGCTCCCTGAAAGACATGATCATAAATCAGTTCCCTGGTGATGGAGATCCTGATCCTAAATCATCCTGCCCTTTCTCTAGATGTGGATCTCTTCTGCTCCACCTTCCTCACCCAGTCCAGGAGCGCACACTCACTGAGCCACTTCAGCCACATTTTGGGGAGCTTTTCTCCTTGCCGCTGCCGCCCTAGGCTTGCTCGCGGTTGAGGGTTCCAGAAGCTGCCGATCTCCTGGGGTCTTCAAACACAGCGCCCTCTCCAGGGTTTCAATTTGGCAACAGAAGATTGGTCTGATGGTAGATCCGTCCTGCCTCTTACCCATGGTTCAGCAGTGGGTGGATAAAGATGAAATACGGAGCCACTGGTGATACTGGTTACCGCCGATGGAAACCAGTGGAGTGATGCTGAAGTGGAGGAACATCTTAGTGTGTGGGGCTGGAACTGGTACCAGAACCTAAGCTCAGAGAGAAAAGAGAAAGCGTAGTTAGTCTGTGAAGAATCACTGATGCCACGAGCAGCATGAAACTCCAGCAGCACTGCTACAGAGACTAACCCCCCCCCACCCAGTGTGGCCAACTTTAATCTTTATTAATCTTCATACTTTCTTATCTTGAACCTGGTTTCTAAATTTAATTGATTTCCCATTTTATGATTCATTCACATTGTGATACTTAATTTCACTGGTACTGCAACTTAATTCTCTTCATTAACATCTGGGCCACCCAAGCAGGGTTCTGGTTCCTCCCATGGTTCCTACCCGTTACATTCAGGGAGTTTTTTCTTGCCACTGTCGCCCCAGGCTTGCTCTGTTTTGAGACAATGCTCCGTTGTCCAAAATGAACGTATAGAAATCAGTCTGACTTTGACATTGAATTCTTCTGCTCCTGTAGCCCGCCTGCTTCAAGGTGGAACGCGGCATCGGCGACAGTGGCGTTTAGAAATACTGGAGTGAGCGTCTCTCTCTGTGTGCTTCATTTGCACAATAATGGGAGAACTGGGCCTGGATCCATGCCTTCCACAGAGGTTCTTATCTGGGAGATTCAGCACCAGTTCCTTCAAATCTGTTTTGGTCGGTGATTTCAGCTCCTCGGTCACAAGCTGCAGGTCAGGACTCACCTGGAAGGAAAGAGCCGGAGGAGAGCCTCGAACCTCCATGATCCCCACCTACGCTGGAACTCAGTTAAGTACACTTTTTGTACTTGCAAGCGTTTCGGAGGCTTTAGTGCAGCGTCGGGAGAGAGAAAGAACGCCTCGGGCAACGTAAACACGTTAGAGGAAAAGAAAACAGTGTTTCGCTTCCAAACTTTGTTTTTTTTTCTCCCTCTCTTTAAATCTTTGGGCTTAGTGGGGGGTTTTTTTTTTTCAAACTCTTACCACCAGGGAGCTTAAGTAGGCTTTTTCCAGAACCAGCGAGCATCGGGAAAGGCTTTATCGCTGCGATTAATAATTCTCTGGCAACGCGAAGCCATAGGTACAAAATTATTGTCCATATCTTTATATATTCAGATGAACGTTCTGGGGGGAAGGTGTGTGGTTCTGCAAACGTTCTGATGTTTCGATTAGGGTAAAAAGAGAAGCTTTAGGACCAGGGGACAATTTATAAGCAGCAAAACGAAAACGAAAACGACCTCCAGCAATGGAAACGTGACGGTTTGGTTCTCAAACTAGAGGCTTCTGCCCAAAATCTGCTGATCACTCGTGTATTGATCTGTTTTAATGTAGTTATTATTACTAACTACTACAAACTCCATCCTCACATTGAGCATCTGAGGCAGGTCGGGTCCCTTTTTGAGTCGAAAGGTTTCTTTCTTATGGCATTCAGGCGGGTTTTTCCTTGCCACTGCCGCCCCAGGATTGCTAAATTCAGGGGACGGACGGACGACTGGAGCGTCACTTTTTTTTTTTTTTTTTAACGTTTCTTAACTCCCATAAAGGCTCTGCCGTCCGTTTTCTTTACACTTTTGTCCACTTTATTTGCACTAAACAGACCCTTAGAGGTTCATCCATGTCCCCGATATGCCATGAATAGGAGAACCAATACAGGAACCAATATTTTTAAATGATAAAAAGGTCCGCGGACCCGTACCTCTTACCCTCGATAGTAAACGTCCTGCTTCAAAAACAGTAGGATTAGAAATGCTTTAAACATTAAAACATCTCCCATTGGCCGTCTGTTTTAGGTTCAAATCTCAACCGACAAAATTCAAACTGTAACAGAAATCAGTGATTTCACACACAAGGCCAAAAGTATGGGGACACAAAGCCACACGTAGTTCCTGTATGAACTGCAGATCTAGTTAGTGTAATTACCTTATTGTTTAGTAACGAGGGCTAAACGTTTGGCGTTTTCCGTTTAAGCCGCCTCTTCGTACCCCTCTGTGTTCCTGATCTTGTTTGAAACGGGTACGAGCATTAGGATTCAGCGCGCTTTGCACTCGGGGACGTCTCTAGTGATTCTCCCATCTGTTCTTTTACGAGCGATCGGCATATGTCACCCGGCCGGCGGCGTGTTTTACCCAACAGCTGCTCTTCTCCGGCACGTCTGTAACGTCTGAGCCGAGGCAGACCTAAAACATTCGCTGTGTCCGTGCCCACTCCATAACGCTTCTGATTCGCCCGTTTCAGAGAGGACCTTTAGGTGCTTAGAAGTTACCCGGGGTTCCTCTGTGAAGCATTGGAGCCTGAACTCTTTAGAGACGGCCTTGTGACCTTGCCCAGCCTCGACGAGCGGGTTTCTGCTGGAGCAAATATTTGGAATATTTTCTTGTAACGCTTGAGCGCCTTGCCAGCCTCGTCCTGGGGTCGAAGTGGGGTGGAACGGAATGTAGAGGGGCACAGGCGCACCCCTCTGTTCGGCAGTCAGTCCTAGGGGCGTAGCTGGGCCTAAAGATAAACCCGGCTGAACACAGTGTATGATCACCAGACATTTTTTTTTATCGATTGCATGCAGAAAAAACCAGCTTAGTGCTCCGGCTGGGGCATTATGGGAAATGTAGTGCCCTGGGTTAGGGTGTGAGTTTGCCTGGGTGGTTCTGCACACGGATCCAGGATAGGTTTGACTTCATGCCGCCGTGATTTTAGACGTTTTGCCGGAGCTCACAGCTGACTGTAAGGTCGACGAACCGGCTTTTTTTTTTTTCTCCACTGATTTGAAGGGTTGAATCGTGTCCCGTGAAGCTGATGTGCTTGGTTTTTGTCAGGTCGCTAATGGAAGCTGGCACCCTGGCATCGTGCAGGATGAGGCTGAGTGCTAAATGAGCTCACCAGGGCATCAGACTTCCAGTTCTCTTAACGTCCTTCCTCTTTGTGGCTCCCCGTTCTTGTCGGGACGCTGTAGGAGGATGAAAGAGAACAATGAACTAAAGGCGGAAGAGAAGTCCATTCCCCATCATCCTTCTGTCCTTATGAGAGAATAAAGAATGGACCGGGCGCCGGAGCTCGGCATGTTCATTACCCAAAGGGTGGCCCGTATGACCCGGCCTTAGGAGAGCAGAGCTCGTCCCCGGGGGGCGTAACGATACGCTCCGGCTCCCGACGCCATCCGATATCATGACTTTTTATTTCTGTCCTGTAAACAATTTTAACAGTAAAATTACAGCACAAAATGACTATAAACATTCGGTTTAGACTTCAATCGACTATTCTTGTATTGAAATAGAAAGTAAAAACTTTCATACTTTTAGAGGAGCTGAACCTGAGTATAACAGAGCCCTCTGGTGTTCAAAACTGCATCTGCATTAGACGGTGGAATTTATTTGATGTGTTTTATAACTGAATGAAATAATGAAATGAAATCATACATAAATAAACAATATTTGCCTTAACAGTCGTTACAAATGATGGAAAGGAAATGGATCGGTTTATGAACGGAGCCCATCATGGGTTGCCAGGTCTGCTCGTTCTAAGCGGCTTTGGTGTTATTTTTCTATAAACCCAATCACAGCTGTGGTTTTTTGGGGTTAAAGTGTAGTCGCTTGTTTAGGCTCCAACCTTCTTCTAAAGGTCAAATGAAAACGTACACAAATGATGATTTTCTTAATTGATTATTGATTAGTTGACTGTTTATGAGCCAGCGGTGCTTACGGTACTAACAGATGGACGTCACCGACGTTCTGCTAGATATTCTAGATCATCTTTTGTGTGTTAGAGGAATGATTAATGAATAGGCTTAATAAAGACAGTAATAATCATATAACATTCTCCAGTATAAAGTTTTGTAAGACAGTTTTGTCGGGAAACGAGCTTTAGTTGGGCTTGTCGGTGCGTTAAAACCCAAGCTCAGAGCGGCTGATGGACGTTTCATGAGGTCTGCTTCCTGTCGGTCTGCAGCGGGGCGTGCTGATGAAGAGAGATCTGAGAGCGATGGTGCCACAGTTAAAGTTCTCCGGTGATGGATTTGGCTCTCCATGATGTGGAGCTTAATTTAAAGATAAAGGGCTCTGACAGGGACGAGGGCCGGAGCCTGGAACAGCCGGGGCTTCTGAATTATTGGACAATTAAGTGTAAGCAAAAATATCAGGACACCCGAAGAGGAGGCGGGTCAGACGGCAAAGCGATGGCCCTCTTGGAGAGCAGCTTACACTCCCTGGAGAGGTCAATCTCACGTAGCGCGTCTAACCTTGAGTCGTACGGGCTGCAGCAGCAGAAGGTCACGATGATTCGCAGAGACAGATTTTATAACGTGACTGCGAGGACCGAGGTTGCCAAGTCTGGGCGGTAACGATCGACGATGTAACAATTACAAAGCATTAGAATATTTTTTTTTAAAAAGCGGCCGTGAACAGCCAATCGGCGCCCCGGATCCACGAGCAGAGGCGGGAGTTTAAGAGGGGGAGTCTTAAAAGGTTTCGTTGTTCTAAGCGACTTCGGGCTTATTTTCCGATCAGTTCAAATATCAAGTATCAAATTGAAACTTAGTTGCTTGTTTGTTTTGGTTTTTTTTTCTCTCGTTTCGTTGGGTTTGTTTGAGAGAAAATGTAATGTGTTTTTTTTTGTTTGTTTTTTTTTTTTGGCTCGGCTGTACCCCTCCGGTAGATTTAGGAACGAGACTGTGGGGACTGACGTTGGCGAGCCTCAGCTCAGAACCTACCGTAAACCCTTCCCATTCGAACTGGTTTAGTCCTCATATATGAGCTGTTCTGCCCGGCAACCGAGCTCTGATTGGTCAGCCTGATTTTAAGGCAGAAATGGACACAGGGTCGTTAACGGTGTGTTTTTATTTTTTTCCTCCAGTCTCGGCTTAAGGTAAACCTTCTGAGAAATCAGAGAAATTTTGCTTTTGTATAATCGTATGTTTTTATTTGCTTTAACTGCTTGATTTTACTGGCTGGGTAAAATATAAAATATGTACTTCCTTATTATATATATATATTATAGATTATATATAAACTTCCACTTCCTGTTGAGTATTTTAAAATGCGACTCTCACTTTGATGTGATCCTAAGCAGAGAGGAGCTCGTGGACTTTTTTGAGGATAACGCCGTGAGTTTTTTTTTTTATATGGTTTTCACACCTGGATTTTAATTGAATTTCCATAATTGATGGGAAATATTAAACGCTCGTCCACGCCACATGTGCTAAACGGCTCCGAGACAGGGCCATCACTCACCTCCCGACTGTCAGCAGCTACAAACAGGGAGATGTTTAATCTCCACACACACACACACACACACACACACACACACACAGAGTAGACACCTTGTTAGAGCTGAACAAATATCCCCATTGTTTGAGTTTAATTAGGCTGCACCTAGAGAGCGAGAGAAAAGAGACGGAGGGACAGAGACTGTAACCTAACGCTTTATCCAACAATTTAACAATTACTTTCATTTAAAATCCTTCTGCTCAGCAAATACGACAAAAAAAACCCTCACATCCACACGTTTATTACAGACAAAGAAAAAGCTTAGCACTCCATAAACCCAAACCTCCATCTGAAAGGGAAAAACTTCTGGTTTAAAGGGATTTAATTTTAGTCATTTAGTGCCGATCGGGAAAGGGAAGGTGTCTCTAATGAAGTGGCCACCTCCGTCAGGACACTTACCGCTTCGTTACCACTTTCCCTTTTTTTACTTTTTTAATAAATCTTCCTTAAAAGAGTTTAATCTTCGTTACTTCAGAGGCTGAAATGAAAGAAAGGAATCATTCAGACAGAAAGAAGTAAAGAAATTAAGAAAGAAAAAGAGAAGAAATACAAAAAAAGAAAGAAAGACATGCAACAAAGAACAATAGACAGAAAGAAATAAAGAAATGCAAAAATTAAGAAATGCAAGAATAAAAGAGAAACAGACAGACAAGAAAAACATTGAAAGTAAGAAAGAGGAAAAGGACGATAGAAATAAAGATTTACAAAAAAGAAAGTGAGAAAGTGAAGAAAGAAATAAAAATAGACAAGAATATATAAAGAAATATGAAAAAAGAAAGAAAAAAGAAAAAGAAAGGAAGCGAAAAAAGAGAGAATGTCAGAAATAAAAATAGATGGGAATGAATAAAGAGTTGCAAAAAAAAAATGAAAAGGATTGAAAGAAAATGAATAAAAAAAGAGAAAGAAATGATCAGATATACAAACAAAAAGACAGAAACATCAAGAGGAAAGAAATAAACAATAGATGGAAACAAATAAAGAAATTTAAAAAAGACAAAGAAATATAAGAATAAAAAAGAGAAAAATGGACAGAAAAAAAAGAAAAAGATTGAAAGAAAGACAGACAAAAAGAAGGTAAAAAAGAAATATAGACCGAAATTTACTAAATAAAGAAATACAAGATTTAAAGAGAGAAAAACATACAGACAAAAAAAAGAAAAGATTGAAAGAAAGAGGCAACCAGAAAGAAGGTAAGAAACAAAGAGGAAAAGAACGATAGAAATAAAGAAATGCAAAAAAAGAAGGTGAGATGCACAAAAAAAGACAGAAATTAAAAACATAAAGAAATACAGGAATAAAAGAGAGAAAGAAAGAAAGAAAGAAAAGAGAACGAAATGCTCAGATATACAAACAGAGACGGTCAAGAGGAAAGAATGGGAAAATAAACAAAATAAATAAATACAAAAAAGAAAGAAATACAAGAATAAAAGAGAGAAAAACAAACAGTCAAAAAAAAGGAAAGGAAAGAAAGAAAGACAGGTAGCAAAGAAAGAAAACTTACAGAAAGAAATAAAGAAACACAAAAAGGAAAAGAACGACGTAATACAAGAACGAAATAAAGATAGAAGGAACAATACAAGAAATAAAGAAATGCAAAAAAGAAAGTGAGATGGACAAAAAAAGGAGAAAGTCAGGTAGAAAGAAAAATAGACAGAAATTCAAAAAAGAAAGAAATACAGGAATAAAAGAGAGAAAAACAAACAAAGAAAAAAAGAAAAAGATTGACAGAAAGGTAACAGAGAAAGAGAATATACAGAAAGAAATAAAGAAAAAGAAAGATGGAGGAAGACAGAAGGAAGGGAAGAAATAAAGAGAAGGAAAAACGGACAAGAATAAATAAAGAAATCAATTAAAAAAGAAAGAAATCTGAGAAAGGAAGGAAAGAAGGAAAGACTGTAAATAAAAATAGATGGGAATAGATAAAGAAATGCACAAAAATAATCAAAGCTTCTCTCAGTTTTTGGTAAAAAGGTTAATCAGATCTTTATTTTTGAGCTGAGATGAGAAGTTTTTATACCGTACATAACCTAAAGTATTTGGACACCCCTGTGCTTAGTTTGGTTTCCACGGCACTGAGATGTGAGTGTATAAAGGCCGATGCTCAGAGAGCTGAGATTAGGAGGCATTAAAGGAAAATAAATCTCTCACACACACACACACACACACACACACACACACACACACTCACACACTCAGCAGAAGGACGACTGGAGTGGCCTTGCTTAGAGACGAGCCTCAGGCCTCAAATGTTCTCAGCAAAACAGCCAAGATTTAAATTGAACGACTTTTATGCTGCAGCATCACACGAGGATTTAATCTTTTATAACAAGTTCTTATTTAATATTAAAAAGCTAAGGGTGTTTAACGTCCTGATTTGGTTCCAGGAAAGGCTGAGAGTTTGACGAGCAAAGGTGATCAGAGGAACTCCCTCCAGATTCCCCAGAGAAAGATTAGTGAGAAAGAAAAAGGGCAACAAGAAAGAAGAAAAATAGACAGGAATAAATAAAGAGATGTATATAAAAAGGAAAGCAATACAACAGAGAAAGAGTTTAAGGAAGACAGACGGGAAGAAGAAAATAAAAATAAACACGGTCATTTTTTTTTTTTTTAAGAAAGAAATGCAGGAAAGAAAGAAATAGAAAGAAAAAAAAGAAAATTTTAAAAGGACAGTTAAGAAGAGCGAAAGAATAATTGACGTAAAGATGAAGATAAATTTAAAATTCAAATTAAAAAATAAAGAAATGCAAGAAAAAACAGATAAAAACATTTAAAAAAAAAAAAAAAAATCAGACAGAAAGAAGGCAAGAAAGAAATTATTAAATATTATTAAATATTTAAATATTATTAAATGACAATTAAATAATGAAATATAAATAAAGATGTGCTGCCCACAAAAATGAGGCGATATTTTAAAAAATAACCCCAATAAAATATCCCCTCATTTTAGTGAGCAGCATGGGAATAAAGACGGTAAGAATGAAAAAGAATGGAAGAGAAAAAGAAAAATGGACGGAAAGAAATAAGGAAAAAGAAAGAAATGCAAGAAAGAATAAAACACAGACAGAAAGATGGAAGAAAGAAATCAGGATTCCGCCTCTTTTTTGGATTTTTTTCCAGACTGTTATGAGGAACGAGTCCTAAAGCCAGGCTCTGTCGGGGGGTACGGGGTCGGGTCCGGACCCTTTTTTTAAAGGTCATGATGCAGCATTAAAGCAGAAAAGTACACCGAGATTTTAGAGCGGCATAAACCTAAACATAAACGATGTACGTGTTCGATTGAGGAATATTTGGGGGATGTTTTTGTTTATCGTGTCCCGTCCCGAGAGCGTGTAAGGCGTGTCCGTTGTTCTCCCTTTGATCTCACGGTGTTACTGTTTGTTTATCTGCGAAAACCTGTCATATCAAACACAAACGCCTTCAAAAATGATCTGAAATCGTATAAGAGGACCACATTTAAGCACACACACACACACACACACACACACACACACACGATGCAGAACATGTCAGGTTTGTAGGTTTACAAAAGACCACTGAGACGTTTTGGCAGAGTGAAATG
>JAUZST010013805.1:0-10863 GCA_034779995.1 Parotocinclus haroldoi
TATATATACTGTATATGTTTGTGGTATATTTTTGTGTGCATAAAGCTTGTCCTTGCATGGCGTGAAAAAGCTGAGCTGTTATCATAAATATCAGAAAACTCTTCCAACCTCTACTCTTCAGATAGTTCTAAAAACTTCTCAGTTATAGAACTAAGTTATAGAACCCAATTAATTCATGTTTATTAATCAGGTTAAAATTGATCAATGCACTGTCTTTCACCAGGTTTTCATGCTAACAGTGGTTTGCTGAAACTTCTGAGCCTGCGCTTTGCCGACCCTAGTGGACGAATCACACTGGAGAAGTTCATTTGTTTGGCTCTGCGACTGAGATGCATGTCCAGTAAGCATTGCTGTTAAATATTCATTAATTCGGGGTAATTGATGCATGTGTATGAGTGTGTGAATGTATGTGCCCTACGATGGATTGGTGTCCTATCCCTGGAGAGATCTCAGGAGCTGTGAAGCAACAACGCTAATCACTTATGCCACTGTGCTGCACAGCTGGAAAGAGTACTGAAATATTCTACTTCAGTAAAAGTAAATGACTATAAATTAGTAAAAGTACTATTATTTTACTAAAAGGACTGTGGTAGCCTAACGGTTAAGGTACTGGACACTGGACCTGATGATCTGAGGTTCAAATCCCACCTCTGCCAAAGCTGCCACAGTTGGGTCCTTAAGCATAACCCTTAACCCATTGTTTAAAATTGTAAGACTATAAGTTGTAAGTCGCTCTGGATAAGGTCGTCTGCTAAATGCCATAAATGTAAATGTAAACTCTGATGAAATTTCACTTAGGTATGAGTAAATATGAGTAAACATAGTAAAGTTATGAGTTAACATAGCTCATAAAATGTACTCAGAGTAAAAGTTACTTTATTAACATTGGGAGCTTGGTCTCTCCTGTGTAGTGCAAAAAGGACAAGGGGATAAAATATCTAAACACATGTCGACAAATAACACAAAAATTTAGGGCGGTATAATGCGTCATTCTAATACAGATTATCCTATAAAACAGTTTCAAGCAATACAACCACTGAAGGTCTATAATAAAGCATTAAAAAGCTGGTGCATTGCTGCACCTGAAGCCAAATTGGTCTATCAAATATCAGGGGTTCACTTTATTTCCTTTAACTTTAGCAGAATGGGACAGGGTTATGCTATCGGCTGGTTTGGCACCACTGGTGTTTCCATTTTTCTTGTGATTTTAGTTCCAGTTTTCTTCACGATTGGGATTTTTTCCTCCATTATTTCTTTGCATTTTTTACACAGTAAAATATGGGATGTAGAATATAGTGAAGTGCAATACTTTTGCAAAAGTCAAATTACAAACTACAAAAAAAGCACTTTAGAAAGTACAACTACACTTTAAAAAAAAAAATCTTTTACTCACAGTAACGTGAGTAAATGTAATTAGTTGTTGTACACCTCCTGCTGTGCTGCCCTGCTGTTACACGCTGATATTACGTGTCAGTTATTTAATCACTAAGCAGAAAAAATAATTTTAGTGTTGCAAAATAGTCTTTTAAACGTCTTTTGTTTAACAGGAATATTCAGAAAACTTGGTGACGGACAAAAACTGCACCTTGCAGAGCATGAGGTATTTCATTCTTTCATGTTAATGTCAGTCTCAATTTGAGTTTACACACTTCTCCTGGTGAGGGTCATTGTAGCTATATTAATATATATGATTGCATGTTTCTAATGAAATGTACGCTGATTTTGTTGGAACAAATTGTATATCTTGCGCCTTTATTCCCGTTTCAGTGGCTGTACCTCACCATGTACTCCTGATGAAGTGATGCTGAACATATCAATGGAGACCACTGTAAATATGCAGCATCAGCCATTTTATGTGTGCATCCTGTGTACTTTAAAATAGCTGTTCGTGTACGATAATGATTTCAAATCTTAAGTAGCAAATGTACTTCAGAATCAGACAGATTAAAGAAAAAGTGAAAAAGCTGTACAATTTTGATCTGGCTACTTTTATTCACGACTACGTCAGTAAAGAACATGCTGAAGATCAATCTCTGTAGATTATATCTATATTATATATGCTCACTGTAGGTTGATTCATATTATGTGATCTTTGTACTTATAGACTGAATACAGTCACTCATGTGCAGATTAAATAATAAAACCTGTTAGGTAGGAATCATAGCTCCCATTGGCAATTACAGTATGTTTTGTTGATTTTCCAAGTTATATTTTAATACAAGCAGTTTGTACATAGTTTAACTACATATTTAATACTATATACTTAATTAACTATGTACCTGCGTGTTCGTTAGTGAGTGCAAATGAATCTGCCACCTTGATGACCTAAAAATAAATAATAAATCTTAGCCAATGAGCTACACATTTGTTCTGTAGTCTGTGAAATGAAGAACAAGTGTGATAGAATTGACCACCTGAACGATCTGAATACTGGTTTATATCCAGTACGGAAACTGAACTTGCTGCAAGTAAGGTACTTGTGTATCTCAGTGGTTAAAATAAATTTGGGATGTTCAGCATGCTGCCCCAGGATATAAAAACACACTGGTAGTCAGTTCAGCTTTAGTTTAAAAAACAAAAGAGGCAAAAGATCTCCATTAGGTTACTGAGATTAAGGTTAGTTGTGGGTGAAGCGTTAATTAGATACAGTAATCATTATGTCAACTGAAAATCCCCACCTGGATAGAGAGACGGGTAATCATTTCTCACTGGAATTCAGTTTAAGCATGGTTTTATTCTCAGATTCATCAAGTCACTAAATGTGAAATGTGCTGAATCATTTACAAAAACAGTCTGTACATGAATGAAAATCAGTTAGTTGGCTAAAAACACGTCAATATAAATTGAAAAAACATGGCAAAAAATATACAGAATGCAGATGAGAAATTTGTTACAGTATGTGATTCAACGTAAATATACATTGCTCACAAAAAATGGGGGATATTTTATTTAGAAACGTCTCCTAATTTTTGTGAGCAATGTATATTAGTCCTACAGTCCAGTCTTGATACATTTTGTCACTGCTTCACACTGTAATTGGGATTTCTTTTCTGAGCATATTTGTAACACCAGACCATGAGAAGTAAACAAAATATCCTCTTCTTTTAGTGGTCTGCATTTCATAACACAATAAACTAGTCTGCACTCTAAACTCTTCAGCCTTACATTCACATACTGATGGTACAAAGACGAGAAATAAAATAACACGGCACAGATAGCGGGTTTAATCTTTCCGTGTTAAAGACCTGTGCTTTTTATGTCGGGAAATGACCTTTAAGGACGAGGTTACATTTTAAGTCCACTTTCTCCTGGCAGTGTTTTGAGTCTTTTCTGTGTCTATGATTCCATTTAAAGTCCAGTTATACACTGCTTTCTGTTAGAGTGGGAAATATAGGTTGTAAATCAGAGGGCTCCTGGATCTCAGTTTGAGGAACATGTCGCAGGTGCATGTCCTGTAGCATCACCATATTAGTCTCCTTCCACTCCCTAAACTTACTGGCAGTGAGTGAGGGGTCAGTGAGCACCTGATCCAGGGTCAGCAAATCTGCCTCTTTAGCCTAGAACATAAGCAAAACACAAGCAAAATATTATTCAATCGGTTGCACATACAAAAAAAAGATACACACAGGCGTGACAGGCCAGGTCTGAGGGAGGTAAGGCAGGATTGGGGAAAATTGCACAAATAATGAAGTAAGTAAATGTCATAATAATAAAAGGTCATAATAATTGTAAAGGTAATAGCGTCAATTCGCTAATCCACCACGGCAGATACATAGAGAGACTACTGGCCAGGTCAGGTCTCACAGACACAACTGACCATGTCTAAAGGAAGGGAGACCAGACAGGGTTGGAACAGTCCCAGTCAAAGCAAGAGTGACCCCTGGGCCTTCCAGTGCTTACTTCAGTCTGTGTCCAGTTTAAACTCAAGACTGCCCTGCCACCTCTGACCAGGATAAGCGGTGTTATGACATGTTAAAATAAAAACCTTTTAAAAAAATGAATGAAGGAATAAACGAATTAAACTTGGTCAAAAGAACACACAAAATTCAAATGTATTGTAATGCCTTTATATAAAAATTGTTAACAGTTAGAATTATTAAAGAAGTAGCGTATTAGGCAAACCTTAAGTGTGCTGTTGAGTGTTCGAATGACGTGTAACTTCTCATTGACCGCGTGGTTTTTAGAGCGCTTTATGAAGGAAGCTCTGAATTCCCGTTTTGATGATGGTCTGCGCTCGCCAGTGGGAGAAAGACTTGCCCTTTTCAGATCTTTGTAGAGCATTTCCATCTCATCAGGTGTGCTTTCTCTGTCTTCTAGAGGGAATTTTAGCACAACTGATTACTGTGCCACTTGAATTAAACATTCAATTCCTATACTAGTTCATAATCAATACAAAACCAAAAAAAGCTTGTGTAGATTTGGTATGTACAAATGTGGGTTGTGAAATTAATACATTAAAAAGTTAGGATCCTTACTGAAGTTATTTGTAGACAAGTTCTCTCTTGACTGAACCAGCATAAGCTCTGTGGGTTTGATGCTGGCCACAGCAGTAGCAGTCTCATCGCAGGATAAAGCTTCCTGCACTGGGCAGGACTTTGTGTGAATCTGAGAAGCGTACATAACACTCTCTGCAGCCGCTGAGTCAGATTGGGAAACAAGATCCATCCAGGACTGGCGCTTTTTGGCTAGGGAGGAGCTGCAGGAGGTTATAGTGCTGACGGGAGAGGACGGCGATGCCTCACTGGGAGCAGGAGACGAATACGGTGGAGGAAGGCTCTCCTGTAATATTATAAAATAACGTAACGTTAGACAGCTCAGAGCATTTCTGAAACCCTAACATGAGAAATTATATTAAAAATTATGTTTAAGTGGAAGCATTGTAACCTATTGTACAGCGATCAAATGTTAAAGAAAGGACGACATAATTTACATGTGGTTTATACATAAAGTTAGGTGGGCTGGTTACTAAATTTTATTGTTATAGGGTAGCATTATGGTAATCGGTATATGAGGCCCTAATTCATCAGCTTGTGTTGGTGGCCAAATGACTTCTAAAATGAACACTAAAGAGGAAAAGGATAGAGGAAGCGGGAATATCTGCTACTTGAACCATCTCTATGAGGGTTTTTCTTTATAAGAGATGCCCCAAATCAATACTGTGCACCTGTATTAGACTGACATTCACCTGAAAAGTCATGGTGTGATTGATTGATAGTGATTGATTTCAGTCAGTCAGGTGTTTGCATGGGAAGCCCATCTTTAGCTGAAGGACAGTAATGACAGTAATTTTTTGCAGATAAACATACAGAGTCAACACAAACTATTAGTATTGAATATTGGTGAATATTCATAGCTCAGACAATTTATCGTTTCAAAAAAACTCACAGATATTTTAGTATCCATTTCAACTGAAACTGGAAATGTATTTGAATATAGTACACTTGTAAATATGTTCCACCATGCCATAATGTTTGGGTGTAAATTTGCACTGGTTATGTCATGTTCTAATCGTCTGCCTTATTAGTATCTAACAGCAAGTAATGTAAATGTTCAAATCGTTCAAAAATTGCAGATAGCTTGAAACAGATATTTCATGTTCCGTCTGGTCAACTTCATTTCCTTTACTAATAAACATCCTTTCCTGAATTTCAGGAAAATACTTGCAGCATACTCCATAAAAGACGGGGTAATTTAAAACTAGAAACAAACTGAAAAAAATCATGATGTGATTTCAAACAGGTGATATCAACAATCACACGGACAAGGGATTAGTTTGACAAACCTCTATGGTGCACTACAATACAGAGTTACATTCACACAATGTGGCAAAAATGGGCACAGTTTGCTCAAGAACAAAGACAAGAAGCACCATACAGACTGTTATCAGCAACAAGTCCAAAAGACAAGCTCTGTCATGTAATGCAGCATTAACACAGACTAGATCTTAGAGCAACATGTGCTGCCTTCAGATGATCATCTTTTCCAGGAACGTGCATTTTTAACCTTTACACACGCAGTGCCACAATATATTTTCCTATGTTTGCATCCCAATGTTTGCTTCCACATACTGCTTAAGCCCTATCAATCAAGCATTATCAGTGCATATAAATGGACTCACCGGCAGTTCAGTTTCTGGTGGGGTGTTTGCAGCCACTGAGTCCCTGGTCAGTAACTGCTCTGAGTATGGTGGTGGAGGTGCATCAGTGGATCCAGTTTCTTGATCGCTCGCTTCACTGTAGCACTCTGGACAGCAGTCCCACATTCACACAAAGAAAGCAGTCCGTTTACTTTAACTGTGAATCTTTATGGCATAAATTACTGTAGAGCTCATAGCACACAGGCTGAACTGAAGTTACATGAGGACTCACCAGCTGGATGGCTCTCTCTGGATTCATACTGAATGGAGGCAAGGCCAAGTTTATTCAGCCATCTGAAACACAAAGCAGCACAAATGTACAGTCATTTAAGACCCTATTCGAGTCCGCTTCATTTATTAGAAGCTTAGACGTATTCTTACATGTTCATCTCCTCACGGCTTTCAGCAGCAAAGAAGAACATCCTGACATTTGGGTGACATGCTTTGAAGGCACTGCAGCAAAAATGGCACCATTTTAGTATCTTTACTAGAATGTAATTTACCACTGAATAACTGCTGCCCTATATTTAATATATTTACTACTAGTGGCAACACGGATATGAAAGCTCTAATCGGTCAGCAGCTTAGTTTACTTATTTTACGTCTTAGTTACTTAATTAATTCTCCACTAATTAAATTTGATCAAAAAACAAATCTAAGAAAAGACTCACAATTTCTTCTTGCACTCCATTGCACGGTCAATCAAGAAATCAGCCAGGTTAATGAAACCCTCTGCTTTTTCAGACTACAAAAGAAGTAGAAATAGGTCTAGTTTGGCGAGGACAAATCAACAACGAGCAGTGTAATTTCAGTTCTTTCAATACTTTCTTTTATATTTGGGAGTGGACTCACCATCTGGCTTGTGTACCAATAGAGTGAGGTTTTCTTCAGAACAAACCAGTACTTCTTCCACTTAATACTCAGAAATGCTTTCCCTTCATTCTTTCTGTAGAGCCAACCCTGGTGGTCCACTGGGTCAAGGTCCTTCACTGAAACTCTCCTTCTGCTCATTGCTGCATTGCCTGTCCGAAGAAATTCCTTCAGACATTAGCCACATATTTTAGTATCACATAGTTAAACAGATTTTGATTTATTTGCCTACCTCTGTGTTTCTTCTTCTTTGGCTTGTGTCTGAGGGACACCTATTGAAGCATTGATAAGGAGAAAGGGGCTAAATTAGGACCCAGTTCAAGGCAATAAATAAAGGGTAAAATCAAAATCAGGTCATAATCACAATACTACATCACTTTCACTTGTAGGAATTATAGGAATATTAACTTTATATAGCTACTGACTGCAAACCCCCAAAGGCCTCTTCAGTTATGCAAGTTACAAATGTGCAACAACACTGACACCTAGTGTTTGTCTGTATATCATCTGCCCCATCATCAGGACCTTCTTGTCCCTTTCTAAAGTTCGGTTGCTCAGGTATTAACTCCTAAATATAGCTCCCATATCCAACACACCATCAGTTATACTGTATATATCTCATACCTTAACATGTGCTTTTGTAATACGAGCACATCATTACTTATTTTTGGTCTGTGAATAGTTTTAATGGTTTGGCAGATCAATGTCTATTCATATAGTTTTAGGTTTGTGGAAATCATGTTCAGCTTGCAAGCGAGATGCAACTCTGCCTGCAATCTACATTCAAAAGTCACAGGACACGTTTCGTGCTGCGTTGTGAACTGTTCACAAATCCTGCCAAAATCTTCACGGGTAGCGTTTTTGGACAACCACTACATGGCTTATTGTCCACAGTCCCAGTTTTTCTGAATTAAATATGACTGACGCAATATTGCTGTGTAAAATTGGTGGTCTTTCTGGGTGTCAGTTGTTGAAGTCTGTGGTTATGATACAGCAGTTGTGTTCCCTGGACATCAGAATCATCAATTCCATTTTCAATTAACTGTGACGAACAGCAAACGTTTTAAATTTATGTGTTAATACCTTTTGAACCACAAGACATATCGCAAATCTGATTGTGGCAATCGATCTCTGGGACAATTGGTCATCTTTTTCTTCTTCTTTGATATGCAACATAAACAGCTTCCTATTGGAAAAACTTGCCCTTGATCCAACAGACCGCTTTCAAGATGCTCTCCATGTTTCTGACATGAAAAAAAGACCTTCTCACCCATTACTTGCTGAGGTATTCAGATATGCCATTTTGTTTCTGAAATAAATGAGTTTCCTGTGACTTTTGAATCACCCTGTATTTGCACCAGTTAAACTAACCCATGTCTTTTGGAATGAGGAATCCAGAATGCCTGGGAAAAGCCATGCAGACAGTGGAGACTGAGGTTGCAATCAAACTGGGGCTCTTAAACTGTGCATCCAATTATTGATAGGTCCTATACAAACTACCATTTTTACTATACGCATATGAACTCCATTAACAATTCATTTCCATTCAAAAACAAGCACCCCGTTTTGAAATCCAATTTGCTGTAACCGACAATAACCTGTCAAAAGACGCACTTAAAAGTTGAGAAATTGAGAAAAGCTTAAAGTTTAAGGTTTTCGACGGCACACAGACAATATGGATAGTAGCCTAGACTACAACCACACACAACCTGCAGTCTATTTGATCGTCTGTATAAAACTGGTGTACTTCTACTTCTCACAACAAGTTTAGTTGTTATACTTGATAGCCTGCTGTAATTATTTACTCATAATTTTGCTGTCTAACTCGTATTTGTCAAGCCATAACACAGCACCAAACTGCAGAATTAATTGCTTCTACAGTCTCACCAGCCAGATCTGATACGCAATTCCACAACACGTCCCACGTGTAAGAATGCATTCTCATTACACAACACAGGATACCGTAAAGCTCAGGCGCTTACAAACTCAGTACATGCTCAGCAGCGTTTCAAAATATGTATGTAAATATGTAATATGCTGCATCTCCGAACTGTCAGAAAAGCTGCAGCACGCACAACGATGTTCAGTGCAAGCAATCACAACTTTTTGTTCTTGTGCCCTCGAAAAGCGACGCTCAGCAGGACACGTGATTAGGCTTATTTTAATAACGTACTTACCGGATTATATTCGTCAGCATCCGTTCGAGGAGCTAGCGTTATGGGAAAAGAAGCCTGAAACAAAATCACATTTAAAAAAATCAGCGTAAAGAACGCAGAACAACTACTTGAACACCGTACATTAAGCACTCTATTCCAAACAGATCAGCAGAATCGAAATGAGTATGCATCAAGTGCGTGAAACCTTGAAACCTCGAACATGTCAATGAGGGAAGTGGTGGGAAATGACATCACAGGATAGAGGATACAAGAATTGCTAAACATATATATATATACATATATAATACTGAAAAGCTGTGTACAAATGCTTACTAATTAATAAATCACTGGTTTTCTCAATACTGTACGTATAGGTTATCTTGTTGCATAAAATGATGCAAGTCCTATTTCATAACAGGTCAACTCAGATGCTCAGCAAGAGCAATCATTTGCACTGTGTTCACACTGTGGTCTGACTGCATTATGTTGTCCAGGGTTATGTTGTCAGCGAATGTGCTGCTTCGTGTGGGCTCATTCTTGTGGGTCATGCTATTAAATAGTTAAATAAAGCAGCATCTGCTATATGTCAGGGGTTCTTAACCTGGAGGTTGTTCCCTGGTTGTGTCCGGGAACTGATGTGAGGTCCTTGAAAACAAGAGAACATAATTTGACTACTAAGCATCGCCTACTAAATTACACTGCTCACAAAATTATTTTTGGGAGCACTATACTTAGGAATATGGATTTACCCAAACAAGGCTTTGGAGGTGATAGACGTAGTGTAGTGTAGTTTGTGGACTCAGTGTGTAGTTTGTGATTTGTTCTACAAAAGGATGTCACACTTCCAAAGAAATCCCTGGTATAAATGATCTGAATGCATCCAGTACTATCTATTTTAAGCTTGTGTTTCACAATCTAGTACTTCTTCCATTCCAACTCTCAAATCACCAATAACGCTGCATTTACACTTTATTTAAAAGTATTTAAGAGAAATCCACATTCAGAGCGAGTTACAACTGGTACAATCATACAAGGTACACATTAAGCAGTTAGCCATGATCAAGACCCCAACGGCAGCAGAACGCCATCAAGGTCAATATTCCAGTACTTTAATCACAATACAACCAGTGCCTGAATTTGTGTTTAAGGCTAGAATAAATAAATATATTGAAGTCAATGTTGAGAATTATAAATGCATAGTATACTCATATTTCAAATGACTCACTATAAAAATATGTTTAATATTGTGTGCAGTAGGATCCACTGATGACTACACTGGGAAAGCCACGCTAAATGAATCATGTTGTTTGTCAAGTTCCTCTACTTGAATAAGTTCCTTCTTTCTCCTATGACAAATTAAATAATGTAGACAAGTTATTCTCTCAGGCATTTTCATAACCTGCTTAATCAAACTACGGTCTGCAGGGAGCTAGGTTTAACCATATGGACACTTTAGAGGCACCAATTGACCTAATGAATGTGGTAGGAAACCAGAACTACCTGGAGTACACCCATGCAGACATGGGTAGAATTTGCAAACTCCACAAGTCAGCGGGTGGGCTTGGGAATTGAACCGGACATCACTGGAGCTGTGAGGTGATGGTGATAACCACACGAGCCACCACCCTTAGCAGTATAGTACAGTATTATATATATATATATATATTAACAATTACCCAGGATCACACACACACACGAGAT
>JAUZST010013806.1:0-10863 GCA_034779995.1 Parotocinclus haroldoi
AAATATAAACTATTAATAAAAATGACCTAATGACTTCCCTAGTGAGGCACCTATGATTATCTGCTGTGTGACTGAATGATTTCTTAAGAACTATTAGCACCATAGAGAACAGAACTGACTTTTTGTACAATTTTGCTCAGTAATGTAAGACAGCATATTATGTTGCACACAGAGTCCAGCATATTTACAACATGCCTGAAGATATCAGCTTGAACATACTATTTCTAGTTAAAAGTACCTAATACAAGTAATACATGAAAAAAGTATTGTTCTAATAATATGACGGCTATTATGTTTGTTGTGTTTATTTACATTTAGCTCATCCAGAGTGAACTGTTACAAAATAAAAAATGGATCCTGCTGAAGCATATATTGTTGACTAGCATTTCTATGTAGTACCTATTAAATAAATAAATTATTGTCAAATAGAAACAAGCAAAAAAGGCTACTGAAGGCAATTAGCTCAGTAAAAGTGGTGAGTATAACACTTAAATATTTTAATTAAAGTTACAACGCAAGATCATGACATAACTCACTTGTTATCTAGTCAAATTACTGCTACCTTAAAATGTTGGCCCTTGTTTGGTAGCTGAAACCCAGCTTCACACAGAAACCCATGCTCTGCAGATCCATCACGCACACTGTCATTTTCACACAATCCTTCACGCCGCAACACATTAACGTGTGCAGGAACTGTATGAAACACCAAAAATGAAAAAGAAAATACAACAATTGCATTTCTTACAGCTTTCAGACTGTGATGCTCTTTTTTTGTCATCAGTTGTTGCAAGGGTTCACTCGTTCTAGTTTTCTATCATTCAGACATAAATTAAATGTATACAGGATGAGTCAAAAGTCTTTTTTTTTTCAGAGAAAAAAAACAAAAAACAATTACATAATTAAATACCCTAGCAAGTAAGGGGTGATGGGGGGTGGGGGTGGGGTGTCGATCTTATAGACTATGCCCAGAACATGAAAGCCGCCATATTGGATCAAGGGCAAGTTTTTCTATTGGGAAAATGGTCATAATTGGTCATAAATCTTGTGGTTCAAAAGTTATCAACACAGAAATTTCTAAACTTTTGTTGTTTATTACAGGTAACTGAATATGAACTTGACGTTTCTGCTGTCCGGGGAACGCAGCTGCCATATTATAGTCACACCAACAGACGCCGCGAAAAACCAGCAATTTCACATAGCGCTGTTGCATCCCTCATAGCCAAATTGAGAGAAACTGTGAACAAAAAAAGTTCATGAAATAGCATGTGTCCTGTGACTTTTGACTGACCCTGTATAAGACATTGTTATTTCCCACTGTAATTCTTTAAACTTCGGCCGTTAAAGCATTCAGACAGTTGAACATTAAACGGTGCATACCGTATATGTAATTTCATTGTGAAGAGAAGTGCATCGTGTGAAGATTCTGCTAGAGAAATTAGTGTTTAAATAAAAATATCATTTAAAAAATAATTAATTACAAACCTTTTACATTCCAGATGAACAGATGAACATATACACACGACAGACAATGGAAACAGGAAAAGCCATTTATGTAAGTGAGAGGGAAAGGAGACTAAATTTAGATACACAATTCAGTAGCAGATTTCAATAAGGAATAGTTTGTAACAAAACCATTTACACAACTGAAATCAGTCAAGATATAGGTTGTGTAGATTTTCTACTTTAGATTTGCACTGATTCTGGTGTAGCTGTAGAGTCTCTCTCCACCCAAAATCTTTTCCATAAATACATGGACAAATCCTCAACAATTTGCTTCAAAATACAAAGGTAAGCGATCTCATCTGCTAAATTGCAGAGATAGTCAACTATTTTAAAACGGAGATGTACTCTGGTGTCTAGTGTACCAGTCTGAGTCAAGTCTTGGGAGGGGAATTTTAGTTTGGTCTCCTCATTAAATTTGTTGTACAAAAATACCCTACTAAAACGGTCTGGTTTGACATGGCTTCAAAAGACGAGACTTTCATTACAGAAAGCGTTCAGTCTAAAGGACAGACCTAAAGCTATAAGCGGTAAATGAGGTATTTAAAGGAAAGTTTGTTTATTCGTTTTATTTATCGTCACATAAGCATCAAATGCTATTTCCCAAAGACACAGGGTTATATCAACACACTAATCTTGGGTAATAGAGTAACCAATGGACATATTCATGTTTTGGCAACATGGGTGGAAACTGGTAGTAAGCCCACATGAACAGGGGAGAACATGGAAACACCACAAAGAGTCTGGGGACGTGATTGTACTCAGTTGTTAGGTTTTTAAAGAAAAAAGGCAAAATAATTAGTAGTGTCTGGTTAACATGCGGGCAGCACAGTGGCTCGGTGGGTAGCACACCACTGCCTCACAGCAAGAAGGACCCGGGTTCAATCCCGGCGTGGAGCGACCTGGGTCTCTTCTCTGTGGAGTCCTCCCTGTGCCTGCGTGGGTTTACTCTGGGTACTCCAGTTTCCTCTCACAGTCCAAAGACGTGTATTAGGCTTATTGGTGTCTCTAAAGTAGCCCTTAGTGTGTGCGCGCGTGTGTGTGTGCGCGCCCTGTCTAGGGTTGCTGGGTACAGGCACCGGCTGGCCCGTGACCCCATGTGGATTAAGTGGAAGATAATGGATGGATGGATGGATGGATGGATGGTTAACATGTAGTTTGTAAAATGCAATAAATAATGATTAAAGGAATGTTTTCTGTAAGCTACTAAAACTTCAGCTAAATTAGCTACCGTGCTATACAAATTGCATGCTAGCCAACCAATTGCCCCTCTGCTTTGAAAACATTTACAGAATGTAGCATTTTGTTCTGTCTCGTTTAGTTGTTTTGGCAGAGTAGACCAAAGAACAAACTGCTAGACAATGGCTTTTTATTTCCCTAGTCAGGTAATGTCTAAATATTTAGATGAGTGTAAGAAGATCAATCACCTAATAACAATAAATCAATTTACAATATTGTGCAAAAGTCTTAGGCCCTCAGATGTTGTGGTTCTGCAATGGTATAATGACCATATAACATGACGATTGGACCCAATAATTATTCACTCTATAACAATATTCTCCACTGATCTTCATCAGTCCTCATGAGCTTTACCATTTTCACTCTGTTGCCTGTCTGAAAAAGTGGATTATTGGCTGCTACCCCTTCCCAAAAGTCCATTCCTGGTCAAGGCCCTACTAAAACAATGATACATCTAAGACCTTTGCACCGAGAGTCTGGTACCATATCTCCGTGACACACACTGCTCACAAAAATTAGGGAATATTGCAGCATGGGATATTACATTTTGGTGTATCCCCTAATTTTTGTGAGCAGTACATTTAGATTAAGGCAGTGTGTTGTAAATTCTTCCAGAATGTTCAACAAAATTGCCATCCTCCATGTTCTGCAGAGTGAAGCAATAAAAGGGGCTCATTAATCAAGACGACTGCTCCCCAAATATTTTAAATATTAGTGTTCTTGTACACAGTAAAAAATAAATTTAGGTCAAACAGGCTCACGAACAACACCATGATGCTACTTACAGTTAATATTCTCTATCTTTTACTAGGAGAAAATGCTGTGTAATACCCAACCCACTGCTAAACAACAAAAGAGAAAATGGCCAATGACATCATTGTGGCCGTTTTATGCTGAGGGTGACTCATGGTGTATCAATGTAGTGACAAATCAGGAAACCTGATTTTATAATCCTATAGTCCAGTACCTCAAACTATTCCAAAATGGCATTTGTATTGGCCACGAGTAGGGTGGTGAACAAACTCCACATGACTATTTGGTTGAATGTTCCTTTTCAGCAACTGAATATGGTTTGAGGTAGGTTTGTAGGAATATATTTGCACAAAACAGAGACAATGACTGGACACAGCTACAATACAAAAGACAGCAAATTTTTTTTTTTTTACTTATTCTTTAAACTGTATGGGGTTATGAAGTGACTGCTCGCTGTGTCATCAATGATACGCCGTTTTCTGTCAAGGTTCTGAAAAACTCACCAATATTTCGAGACCCTCTTAATATACACCCCCTTAATAAAAAAAGGTCTGTGTATTGGAGGCTGGTAAAAAATAAGTTTAAACTTATAAACTGCTGCCTGTGTGCATGAGACTCTTCTGCTTTAAATCTTGTGTAGTAACATTACTGTGCATCCGCACCAGTCAGCCAAAACACTAAAACCGAGCACAGACAGCACATGACAAGCTCTGGACTGTGTTGGAAGAACAGTCGCTTGTTGAAACTGATGTGCTGGGTGTTGGTCAGAAATGGTGAGGACCTACTGACAGTACTCTGAAAAAGGCAACCCAAGATCTGTTGACAGGGTGTTGCCACCCGGGTCTTAACGACGCACAAGAGCAACAAATCCTGTCCAGCCTTGCAGTCTTTGATCCTGCTGACAGGAAAAATGAGTCACAATACAGAGATCCTTGCTGAGGATGTGACTGCCCAGCTGCAGTATCAGAACTAGACCTTATCTGATCTGATCTGAGCAGCCACAAGCTGGTGGAGTGGGTAAAGTTCTGCTGGGAGACCCAGGGTACAGGTATTCATTTGAAGGTAATTTCAAACGCTTATCTCACCATTATTATGCACCTGGTGGTTGTAATTTTTGGCTGACTGGTATATTGCGGAGTGCAGGTTTCTATATAGTCCACAGTTATGTATTGTGCACAGCTATAAGGCACTGACTACACAGAGATTTGTTAGTGTATGTAAGAGCATGTGTGTTTCAGTTGATGTCCATGTGCTGCAGGTCACATGTTGTGAGGGAAGCTTTTAGGTGGCTGTTGAGCATACCACTGCTGCCGTTGTTTGCGTATGTCAACTTCAGTCAGCAGCGCTTGGCGGTAAGCTTCATAAGATTTAACAATGCGCTCCAGTTCCTTCATGAACAGCAGCTTAAGCATGCCCTGGTATGTGTCCAGGTCCATTAGCTGGAACAGCTCCCACTTTAGGATGTGGTCATACCTGAAATCAAAAGGACACGTTGGGAGTCAAAAGGTACAGGAAATAATCACTTGCTGCGGACTTTTAAACTGTGTGTTGATCATTTTTGAACCACAGGAGATATTGCAAATCTGACTGAGCGACAGTTGATTTCTGAGACAGTTCTGGTGTTCCTTGATATGCTACATGACCACCTTCCCATTGGAAAAATTTGATCGTGATCCAGTATGGTGGCTTCTAAATAGCAGCCATGTTACAGACATAGCCTAAAACACCCCACCCATTACTGGGAACTCCCAGTTGTACCATGCTAAACTGTGACTATTCCTCCAGCCCTGGGGGCATCTTTTGCATGATTTGTGAAAATCTGAAAGATGCAAACGTTGAATCCCAAATTGTGCCGATTGCGAAACTGATTCCCCAGTCGTTTCCATTAATTGATTAACACCACTCCACAAAATCTGGTAGCTCATGCATCAAGCAATGTTCCTTGTCCATATCAGCATGTCCACAATTGCAAAAACCATGTTGTCTACAACAAACAACACACTCGCTGGTAGTGCTTTTTTTCAGCCATTTTGCTGATAGTTAACAGTAGGTTATAACACTGCCTTGTTATTTGGTAACAGGTTTATGGTCCCAACGGGAAAAAAAAAACACAGAAAATCATGTAAAAAAAACCCAAATGTCTCATTTCAAAGTCTTAACTGGGTCCTTCAAACCTTTGTGGCTATAACTCACTAGTATGCAAGTATCGTATGAGTGAATGTGGTGTGTGTGTGTGTGTATGTGTGTGTATGTGCAGAACTCACTTTAGAGGTGCTCTGGCGTAGACCTGCAGCCAGTCCGGAATTTCTGCAGTGTGGTACGGGTTAGCTGGCACCAAAACTGGCTGATTGCGCTCTGGGGGATGGGCCTGGTAAGTGATTGGTGGTGGAAGGGGTGGAGGTTGGTCATAGCGTGGAACACTGAGGCCCAGGGCAGGCGGAAAATAAGTCAGGAGAGAACTTCAGAAATTATATGGTATAAATCTTGTCTATGTAAACGTAGAAGCAAAACATACAGATTTCCTGAGTTATATGCTCATTATTCTGAGGAAAAAAAGTATTTAATACAGCTAGAAATATCTCAAATCCAGCCGACACAGTCATATTAGGTTTATACGTTTATAACAAATCAGTTCATGAGGACGAAATATTTCAACTTCTTAAATACACCTACAATTATATGTATACAACAAGCTTATTCTTTATTATAGATTTTTCATTTTTATGTCATTACAATACATCTTAATTACCATCAGGCATAGCTTCTAATACCACCTAAAATGTGGCAAATTGATTATATTAATTAATTTAACTGTCTTCATAAATAATTATTAGTTGTGGTTAAATCACTGCAACCTAGACCTAACGAGCTAATTTGACAGCAGAGAGCATTTCTTTCCATTAACAGAATGTCATAACTGCATTTAAAAAAAAAAATGCCTGTTCCGACTTGCTGCCTACAATAGCTTGCAGTTATCTTTTTTAATTCAGTTATCCTCGTTCATCTTCCATTCTTCTGCCCAGAGTAAAGTCCCCTAACACAGACCTTTTGTAATATTGTTAACATCCAATCTGCTTCATAGCCATTCGGTTGAAACCAAAACATCGCCAAAAATGGCATGTTCATTGTTTTTCTGTACAAGCTCATCCACCTTACTCTTAACAGGAAAGTAGATCTTCTACACCAGAGCTTTGTATTTACATAGATCACTGCATTCTTTGGCAGCAAAGAAAAGAAAAAAAACGTGCCGTGTTAAAGAATATGAATGTTGATTGTTTCAATTATTGGCCAAATCCTTAAATACCCTTAAATGCTGTTTTTATTTGCAATATCCTCTTTCAATGAACTCTGCTGCCCCAAAACAATTAAAACCAACCAACCTTGCAGCACTGTTGTATGAGAAAATATTTACATTCTTATGTGTACCGCTTACCCACACACAAACACAAAGCTAACCCAAACACACTTACCTGGGAGCACAGGGGTGTCGGTACTGAGCCCGTTTGTTGATATGGTCAACATAGTAAACTCCAAACTCTGCAGACTCTACCCTCTCCCAGCCAGGAGGAAGACCCTCCCTTTCTAGCGGGTGGCTCCAGTGGGTGGTGTTAGTATTGTGATCGATGTAGTACTTCCTGCCTCTGATAGTCCAATCGACTGTCCAGCCTGGTGGAAGGGCCGTGTCCTCTCCGCTCAGGCTCGTAAGATTTCCCAAGGACTTAGCCTGTATGCGTCCAATAGCTACGCACAAAAACAGACGCACGTTATAACATTCCTTATATCAGTGCTAAGTATTTTGACCACTGCTCAAAAACACTCAACTCTACAGTATCATCAGCACAGTAAATTAGTTCGTTTGTTTATATTCTTATCTGCTTGGTCAGGGTCACAGGAAAGCCCAGGCCCAGCCGGCAGCACAGGATGGAACAACCCTACACAGGACGTCAATCCATCATAGGCCAAATACACTCATACACTGACAAGTAGAAATCCATTTTAGACATTTAAGCAGTAAAGATTTACAAAACTTGAACCTTTCATCACTCAGGATAACTTTTAAAAGCAGCAGAAAAGAGCCATCAATCCACAGCTACTTTACACTGTGACAGGAATGTGACTTCCTCTAACGGAGTATTATGATTATCCGTGTCAGTTTTGGCAATATTAGATATTTGGTATGTAGACGAAAAAAGGCTACATGTGCAATGAAACATCTGTTGTTGATTTCAGTGTTGAGGTTGTTTTGGGAGAATTTAGTTCACTCCAAAGGGATATGTGCGTGTATGTGTGTGTGTATCTTCATGTCTGCTGGGAATAAGTGCCATTTCTGAGTAGGAATGTTCTCATCATTCTGACATATGAGAGGAGAAAGAGTGAAAAAGAAAGCGTGTGAGCTTAGAGCTAGTCATATGAGCCGGCCAAATCTTTCCAAATCAATATCACTATTGTATTGTGAGATCATATTAGAGTCATACAATGTATAAAAAAAATATCATAATAATACAGCATACAAAATACAAAAATCTGTACCAAAACTGTAATGTAGTGCTACCATGAAAAACTAAATACAAACATATAAAGACGACAGCACAAAATACCAATTTAATATTGACATTTTTTTTTAAATCTCTCCTTCATATGGCTGTAAACTCTGCAGCCGGGTGATACTGTGCATGTCTTTGGCATACTTTGAGTGTACGAGTGTGTCTCAGAAAAAAAAAGGAATGTGAAGAAAACCATGCCCATATTCACTGCTCTCCTCCTACTGCTGAAAGAGGACATTCCTTCATTTTCTCACATAAGGGCACAAAGCTATTGTGCTCGTTTGTCCACGTGTCCACATGCAGTGCAAATGCATACAAAATACTAAAATGTGTTACGTAAGAACTGCAGTTTGACAACGCAGTACCTGTCTAATCTGTTCTCAAACAAAACACAGACAGCAAGCAGACATGATTCACAGACAAACTCAAATACCTGAGCAAGTTAAACAGTTACAGAACCTGGAGCAATGCTACCAACAAGAGGACAAAACTGTAAGAATCTGGAGAGGGCGTAAGAGTCAACCTAAGCTGATTACCACATAACAGAGGACATACCTGAGACTGAGACATGTTGATCTAAACAATTTCATATTCAAAAAGCTGAGCAACAATGCCACAGTTTGCAAAAGTAGCTCTATTTGACTGCATATATGCATAGCTGCTTGATTTATGCTGCACTAAATAAAATCTACAGATCTCTGCTTGCATACACATCAGCAACATAAGGAAAAGTGTTCTGAAGCCATACTCGCTTCACTATAATTACATCTAAAATGTCAAACTGTAGAATTTGGGAGAGACATGATAATGTCACATTAAGATCAGACAAACATCTGCAGGTCATTATTTAAAAGCATGCCCAAATAGGGGGTTTAATTCTGAACTTTTGCACGCATTCTGGGAGAACACAATAACTGCATGTAGACCAGTATGCTGGAGTCAAAACATTAAAATCGCCTGCCCTAATACTGCATAGGTTTCCCTGTGCAGCCAGGGTTCTGACACTTAAAAGCATGGCCTCCAAAAGGAAGGTGTCCATTGGTATTTGGTGCCAAGACGTTAGAAGCTAGCCGTTTAAGTAATGCAAGCCTGTAGAGCGGGGCCTGAGAAGAACTTCTTTGGCCAACACCTCCCAGAGATGTTTAATCATCTGGATATCTGGGGAAGTTGGAGGAAAATTCAGCCTTCTTAAAGTCAGTCCTTGTCGCGTTCAACAATTTTCCACCGTGGTAGGGTGCAGCTTCCCAGTTGAAAAAGACCACAGCAATTACCATTCCATTAAGGGATGCACTTGGTCTGCAACAATGTTGCATTTGCCCCTAATTTTTGTGAGCAGTCTAGTTGGTAGGTGTGTAAGAGTGCTTTCGTACAGGACAAACGTTTTCTTAGTTCTTAGTACAGTGCCCCCTTTTCACACCACAGGAACCGAGAATGACTGCAGTTCTTAGAACGCAGTGTCTCGAAGCCATTTAGCTCCTACATCTAGGTAGGGTCTTTTATCAGTGTGCCCAAATCCGAAGTAAATATGTGGTGATTGATCCAGGCACAAGTGTGTGGCTGTAAAGTGTGTGAAAAGTAAAAAACAAAAACTAAAAATGGTTAGATTTTTGGTAGTGGGGGTGCTGCAGATTGTGGGAGAAAGCTCAGCTCATTTAATTCAACACATCTTTTATGTGTATTTTAAGATTCCCATTCCCAAAGTTGGAATATCTTAGGCCATCCATCGGAATCCATGGAGCACCTGTATAGAGAAAACATTAAATTCATCCAACATGAGTGTGGTTGCCAAGTAAAGAGCCCAGTTAACCCTAGCTGTTGGAATGTGGGAGCAAACCAAAGTAGCAAGTGAACACCAAAGAGAATATGCAACTCCATACAGGCAGAGTTTGGTGTCTCAATCAAATCAGGGATCTCCTGGAGCTGTTATGAGAGAGCTAAGCGCTTGCACCGCCATGCAGCCCAGCTCTCGGTTTTGCTTTGATCAGTCATCATTTGTCTGGAGCATGCTAAGTTCTAAAAAAGGAAGTTTTCGTGATACCCAGTGCAATAAGCTGTGGTTTTGTGTTTGATGCAACACGATACAGCTACTCGTTCCCAGTCTTTAAAACAGTGCTTAGTAGTATTAATCTAACTAGTGTACTGGTGATAGTCACATGGAATGGTTAATGTTGTAAGGCCTGAGATATTTGTATCTTTAATGTATCCATATAATGTTTCTGCATCTCACTGCCACCGTAACATGCATACTATTCATATTCATCTCCAATAATTCTAATTCTATTTTAATACTGCAAAATATATATTGCCACGCTGAAGTACAACAACAGAGAAAAAGAAGGCAAACATGGATTTGAAAGTACCTGGGAAGGCATGGCTAGTACAGTTAATCTTTTCACAAACAGACCTGGAGATGAGGTTAAGATATGTTAGTTCAGTCACAAAACCAATCAAAAAAACACCCAGTTTCTGACAGGTTCACTGAACATTGGCAGGGTACTAGTGTCACGAAACTCACCTGCTCCGTTTGGAGATCTCAGGCCCCTTGTGTTTTTTGTGTAAAATTTTAATATACATTTATATGAATATATATTAACATATGTTACATTTTAATTGTAATTTAATTTTAAAGGATATTTTAAAACAGTTTAGTTTGTTTTGATTGGCTTTGCTGAAATTTTTAACCTCATCCTGCCTTTATGTGCCAGCTGCCCTGTACAATTAATTTTCCTTACCCTAAAACCTAAAACAAGACTCTCTCTCTCTCTCTCTCTCTCTCTCTCTCTCTCACACACACACACACACACACACACACACACACACACACACA
>JAUZST010013807.1:0-10861 GCA_034779995.1 Parotocinclus haroldoi
TATATATATATATATATATGCGTGTGTGTGTGTGTGTGTGTGTGTGTGTGTGTGTGTGTGTGTGTGTGTGTGTGTGTGTGTGTGTTTGACTGGATTTTATCTCAAATTTCAAAGTGTAATATAAGCCAAGTGATTAAACAATATTTTATGTACTATATTATTTATTGCTTTCAAGACTGTCATTAATTTACACAATTATGTTATACAAATGAACAATGCACAATTTTTTTTATAGATGGCTGGAAGGACCTTTGTCATCCTTGCTGTTTTCTGTCCAGCTGTGTGGCTGACGAATGAATGGTATCCCAAAACCCTAGAGTGTGACGTCTTCCATGTCAGTAACAACACTGAGGTCAAAGTGGACTGTTCCAGCAGGAGCTTAACCGTGATGCCCTCTGGAATTCCATCCAATACCACCAACTTGACTCTTACCATAAACCACATTCCTCACATAAACAACACCTCCTTCCAAGGCTTGAACAGTATTACTGAGATCGACATGCGCTGCAACTGTGTGCCCATAAAGATTGGCTCAAAGGACCATGTGTGTACCCAGAGCATGAAGGTTGAAAATGGCACTTTTTGGCAACTTAAGACTCTTAAGTCCCTTTACCTGGATGGAAATCAACTTTCTAGCATCCCTAAAGGACTTCCTTCGAATGTTGTTCTCCTCAGTCTGGAAGTCAACAGTATCTCCTCAATTCTGAAGGAAAATCTCACAGAAATAACTAACATAGAGTTCCTGTACCTTGGCCAAAACTGCTACTTTCGAAACCCATGCAATAAATCGTATCATGTTGAATATGATGCTTTTTTGCAGTTAGAAAAAATGACTTTGCTCTCACTCAAGTCAAATAATTTGTCTTACGTGCCACACAGGCTACCACCAAGTCTTAAGGAACTCTACTTATACAATAATAACATAGAGAAAATAACAGCAGAGGACTTTAAAAACCTGACCAAGCTGGAGATTCTAGATTTGAGTGGCAACTGTCCTCGCTGTTATAATGCTCCTTTTCCATGCGTTCCTTGTCCTAGTGGTGCACCGCTTCAGATTCATGAAAGTTCGTTCCTTAACTTGGCAAAACTCAAAATTCTTCGACTTCACAGCAACTCCCTTACCACAGTCAATCCAGGATGGTTTCAGGGCTGCAGAAATCTTAGAGTCTTAGACCTTTCTAGCAATTTTCTAGCAAAAGAAATTACATACACCTCCTTTCCCCTTTCACTGAGTTATTTAGAAGAACTCGATCTCTCTTTTAATTATGAGCTTCAAAGGTACCCTTCGTCACTCAACTTATCTCGATCTTTCTCCTCACTTAAGTCCTTGAAAATTCTAAGAATTAGAGGATTTGTGTTCCAAGAGCTCAAACGACAAGATATTTATCCTTTAATTTATTTAAAGAATCTTGAAATGATAGACCTTGGCACAAACTTCATAAAGATAACCAACTTGAGCATCCTTAATGAGCTTAAAGGTTTTCGAGTCATAAATTTATCAGACAACAAAATCTCTTCTCCTTCTGAAACTGAGCATGTGTCTAGGTTTTCAGGGGCACATGGCTATCCCATAAAAGATGACACTTCTCCAATGTCACGCGGCACTCAGTACCAAAGTGGAGAAGTAAGAGAGGTCCACTATTTTAGATATGATGAATATGCACGCAGCTGCAAAAGTAAAGATAAGGAGCTTGGAACTTTAAGTCCTTTCAACACACAATGTAGTTCTTTTGGAAAGACTTTGGATATCAGCAGAAACAACATATTTTTCTTACATTCAAGATTCTTAAAACTCGCTGAGCTCAGGTGTCTCAATCTGTCTGGAAATGCCATGAGCCAAGCATTAAATGGTTCAGAATTTACATATCTGAAGAACCTGCAGTACCTTGATTTTTCCTACAATCGCCTTGATTTGATGTTCGCCACAGCATTTCAGGAACTGAGCAACTTAGTTGTTCTGGACATCAGTCACAACAACCATTACTTTGAAGCAGAGGGCTTAACACACATGCTAAATTTTACCAAAAACCTTGGCAAGCTTACTACATTAATAATGAACCATAATCAAATATCTACATCCACCAACACAGAGATGGAGAGTGACTCTCTACATAATTTGGAATTCAAAGGAAATCGCCTTGATATGTTGTGGAGAGATGGTGATACAAGATATGTAAACTATTTTAAGAAACTTATAGCCTTACAGTCTCTTGACATCTCCCATAACAACTTGAACTTCATTCCCAAGGAGGTTTTTCAAGGCCTTCCAAAGACACTAAGAGAACTGAACATTACAAACAACAATTTAAAATCATTTTACTGGGAGGGTCTTAAATATCTATCAAACCTACAGGTACTGGACCTTAGCAGTAACCATTTGACAACTGTGCCGATGAAGCTTTCTAACTGCTCAAACACTATTAACACACTAGTTTTGCGCAAGAATCAAATCTCACGACTCAGTCTTGATTTCCTCCAAGACTCATTTAGTCTAAGAAAACTGGATCTAAGTTATAATCACATTAAATACATTGAAGAGTCAAGCTTCCCTGAGAATATCATAGATAAGCTAGAGGTTCTCTTCTTAAACAATAACAGGTTTGTGTGCTCATGTAATGCAACTTGGTTTGTCCGATGGCTCAATCGTACATCTGTGAATATTCCTCGACTAGCTACTGATGTCAGCTGTGCGTCTCCAGGCACACAGCGGGGCCAGAGCATTGTTAAATTAAACCTTCTAGCATGCCAGCACAACTCAATGTCTATAATTCTGAGTATCCTGAGCACATCTGTGACCTTAATAATTATTACTTTGTCCATTTCTGGTCATCTTTTTCTTTGGGATGTTTGGTACATTTACCACTTCTGCCTCGCCAAAATCAAGGGCTACCGTCGCTTTTTCTCAGAAAGCATTGCCTATGATGCCTTTGTAATATATGATAAGATGGACATGGCCGTAAGTGACTGGGTGCTGCAGGAGCTCCGTGTTCAGCTAGAAGATTGTGGTGAAAAAAAGCTTCAACTTTGCTTGGAAGATCGTGACTGGGTTCCAGGCTGCCCCCTCATTGAGAACCTTTCCCAAAGCATTCAACTTAGCAAACGCACCATCTTCATTCTAACCAATCAATTTATCCGAAGCGGTCACTTCAAGACTGCTTTCTATCTGGCCCACCAGAGGCTTGTGGATGAAAAGAACGATGTCATCATTCTAATTTTCCTTGAGAGATTTTCATCCAATCACTCTAAATACCTAACACTCAGGAAGCGGCTTTATAAAAGGTCAGTACTGGAATGGCCAAGGAATCCTAAAGCGCAGCAATATTTCTGGTTCCATCTCAGGAGCGTCTTGTCCACTGAAAGCCAGCAGAACTATAATAAACTCTTTCAGGAAACCCTGTAAAAATCCACAATAAACATTTACATTACAACCATTTTGTTTTATAATGTGTTAATTGCTTAATACAATTTGTAGTTTGTTTAAATTGGTAATTATGTATAAATCCATATCACTGTGCAACTTGACTTTTGTTCTATTCCAGTTCAAATCGATGTTTTAGGGTTTGTAGTTTGTTTTTAGTTAATTATTTATTGGTTATGTTTAATCATTATACACACATTTAGCTGTGTCATTTACTATATGTACGTGTTGTGACAAACATGACTTTATAAAATGTTTAAATATTGCTGCTGGTAATCATTACTTCTTATTCATATTAGTTTAATGCCATGGTATTTTATTGCTCAAATATTTAGACGTATATATGGATATATAATATAATATTTAGGAAATATATGTTGCATTGATTTGGACTTGTCATGACAAATTAAATCATTGTAAAGTATATCTTATAAATGTCTCCACAACAATAAAAAAAGCTCTGACATTTTTACATGATGAGGAAACCTTGCTGGTTCACATATAGAAAACAGATTTTTTTTTTTATTTTTTTTTTTAACTGTAACTCTCTTTTGAGAATCCAAGAGTCAAAAGATTTACGTTAGGTTACTAAGGTTAAGGAAAGTCTGACCTGAATGTAAACCTGACTGATAAAATCATAATGCACCATACTTCAAGGATAAGAAAATAAATGAATGACTGAACTGGCAAACACAACCACATCAGGCATGCTGACAGGAGGACAAATGTATGTGCACACATGCATTTTAGCCTTCATTAGGTGGACATAGTAGGTGTTTCCAAACTGAACACAGCTTGAAAAAAGATGGACACAAATATTATTCAGAGAAAAGCAAAGGCTGAGTTAACTTTCTATATATTTATTTGTTATTTCAATGCCAACTCAGGACTAGGGAAGCAGTATCATGCAAATTAGTGCTATCCATCAATTTACAGTTTTATAATAATTAATAAGCAGTCTTTACAATTACTGTGAAACAGCCAATAAGTAAACTTTTTATTTATAAAAAAGAGGGGAAATTGGCTGACTAAGTCAATAAAAAAGGAATAGGGAACTGAATCTGTAAAATTCATTTTTTTTTCCTCCTACATGCTGACATGCAACAAACTATACCTTTCATTTGAGCAAACACAATCAGAATCAATCACAAAACTACTCATGGTTCTAAAGAAATACAAATATCTAATTATAATCATGCTGGTTGGAACTTTTTTAAGCCATCACCAAAATAGAAACTGTACTGGGTTGTCAGTTGAGCAAACTTCCTTTTTTTCAAAGCTGCAACTATATGTGTATCACACAACACCAGTTATTTGGCTGGAAACTCTCGCTGGAACTATATGGATTAACGCAAACATGGTAAAATATCATTCAAATAATTAGCAATTGTGATTTTTGCCATTTGTTAATATTGCATGTACCATGTTTATTTATTACAATATCAATTTCATTTATTATTTATTTATTTAAATGGCTTTTACATGTTTTTGAAACTGGTGTTAACAGCAAGATTAACATTTGAATATCCATAGATAATAACATTGTGAACATTTCACATATTTCAGTGGATTTTTACATTTGAATGGTATTTGATTTGTTTTATCCTATGTTCAGATTGGTGACAAATTAAAGAGAAGCATAAAAAATAATAATAAACACTTAATAATGTGTTACTAAGGCCACTACAAATGCACCTAAACATATGTCTTATAATATGTCTTATTAAATACGCCTTATTTAAAACCGAACATTTTAAAATACTTGACCAGACTGAACAATTACAAAACATAACCATTGTTTGGTCTTTAATTGTCGATTGAATGGTGTTTTGATGATGGAGTTCTAGAGTAATGCCAAACATGTTTATTTCATTATTCGTTTTACTTTGCATTGATACTAATTTTACAAAAGGTCTAAGTAAGCAGTCAGAAATACTTACAACATATAAAAAAGGAAACCAACTCAAACTGGAAATAAATTATACTGCTGGTGTGACAGAACTAGATCAACTGTATGAGGGATTTTACCATAAAAAGACCATGCACCTCCTACTAGCACAATAATGCAAAATATTATCCAATAATTATATAATCGTCAATATATCAGTCATACAAATCAGCGCTCTTTTAATGATGCATGTCAACCCACAACACACAGCCAGAGCCACCAAACAGCCTCAGTTTATTCATTTGTCCCTTTTAATTTGTCACCTGTCTGTTTATATGCACATGAATTATGCAGTTATGATATTTTGTAATGTATATTCCTACAGGTGGCTAGCATACACTGGCTAAAGCTAGCATACTGGATGATGGTAATATGTCTAATTCACCTAGCTGTGGCCAACATAGACATCAAATCCCTAAGAACCCAACCATGTGACGTCCATGAAAATGCAACTCTCGGTACTGTTGTGTTCAACTGCCGTGGTCGAGGATTAAAAGTCATGCCCTCAGTCTTTAAAAATACTACAAGCCTTGATTTATCTGAGAACAGAATCAAGAACATTACAGGGGATGCACTGAAAGGATTGCAAAAGCTGACTCACCTTAACCTCAACTGGATGAACAAAAATCATGACGTAAACATCTCCTCGAACGTTTTTACAGAATTGACAAGTCTGCAAAAATTGCACTTTAGTGGAGCTGGCCTGAGACAAATACCTGAGCAACTTCCAGAATCCCTGACAGAACTCATTTTAATAGAGAACAAGATTGTGTGGCTAAATGCCAACAGCTTCTCGGATGTGAAAAACTTGAGTTATCTTTGCCTGTCAAAAAACTGCTATTATTGGAATGCTTGTTCTAAGGCCATGGAAATTGAAACTGGAACTTTTACGATCCTAACTGAATTAAAAAATCTAATTCTATCATACAATAACCTTACCCATGTTCCCAGGGGTTTGCCCTTCTCCTTAATAACACTTGATCTTGCTTCCAACAGTATATGGTACATTGGAAAAGATGACTTCAAAGAGCTTCAAAAACTGAAACATCTTAAAATTCAGGGAAATTGCCCACGCTGCCACAATGCACAATTTCCTTGCATTACATGTCCCAATGGTTCTATTGAGATTCATGATCAAGCCTTTGACCACCTTACAAACCTTGAATTATTGCACCTTGCCGGGAATTCTATCAAGTACATGAAGAAAGCATGGTTTGAGAACATATCAAAGCTGCAGCAGCTGTACCTTTCCTTCAATTTTTTGATGCAGGCCATAGAAGATGGAGGATTTTTGAGTAACCTGCCACTACTAACAAAACTTGATCTTTCATTTAATTATGGGCTAGGAGATTATCCTGAAACTGTAACGCTAGCATCCAGTTTTGCAAACTTGTCTTCCCTTCGCACACTACACATTCAAGGTTTAGTTTTCAAAAACCTTCACAATTTTTCCCTGAAGCCACTTTTTGGTTTGCAGAATCTGTCTACATTGGACATCGGGATTAATTTTATTGTGAATGCAAATTCAGATGTTTTCATCCCATTTAAAAATTTGAAATTGCTCTACCTTTCAGAAAACCGCCTGTATCCCATCTCCAACTCTGAAGTTAGGAAGAATAGTAATGGCATACAGCCACTTTTTAGCCTGCCAGCTTCTGCTGTTGCAAAGGGAAATGTTTATGAGCTACCTAAGTACCTTGTGAAACGTGAGTGTTATGCAGCTGGCCGTGTGCTGGATCTGAGCAGAAACAATCTGTTCTTCATTTCTCCTAAGCAATTTCAGGGATACGAGAACATATCCTGCCTTAACCTGTCCAGCAATGGCTTTGCAGGAGCCTTGAATGGAACAGAATTTGCATTGTTGCCTAACCTGAAATATTTAGACTTGTCCTATAACCGTATTGATTTGGCCTATAATAATGCCTTTAAGGAATTAAAGAGGCTGGAGGTACTTGACCTTAGCTTTAACCCACATTATTTTACCGTTTCCGGGGTAACCCTTAATTTAAATTTTTTAAAGAATTTACTTTTTCTGAGAGTTTTAAATATGAGTTCCAACAGTATTCATACCCTAACAACTAAGCAAATGTATAGTGCTTCTCTAAATGAGCTCCAGTTCCAGCACAATGAACTGGGAAAGATGTGGCGAGAGAATGACAAATCATATGATAAGATTTTCTGGAACTTAACAAATCTGACATACCTTGATGTGTCATACAACAACATTAATGACATACCCAACAGAATTTACAAATATTTGCCTGTGAATATTAAAACATTTAGACTTACCCATAATGCTCTCACTACGTTCAACTGGGGTTCTATAAGGGATTTTACACAACTCGAAGTGCTTATTCTTAGCTACAACAATTTAGATTGTATCTCTAAAAATCTAAGCTCAGATGTCCCTTATTTGCATTACCTTGATCTTAGTCATAACAGGATCTCTCAACTGAATAATGGATTTCTGCTTGGTGCTGTGAATCTCCAGCTACTGGATCTGAGTCATAACAAACTGGCCACAGTTAATCGGTCCACTTTTCCATCCAAAGCAGAAAACCACCTCAGGAGCTTGTGGCTCCATGGCAATCCCTTCTGCTGCACATGCGATATAATTGACTTCATTCTTTGGATTTATGACAGCAATGTGAAGATCCCTAAACTGGCAACTTCTGTTCAATGCAGCCTACCAGAACCAATCAGAGGTGAAGGGGTGATATTTTTTGACATCAATAAATGCATTGATGACCAAGTTGCCTTCCTGGCTTACTTTAGTTTTACATCACTCATTTTGGGTGTCATGTTTGTTGCTACAATAATGCACTTGTTCCACTGGGATGTTTCATATGCATTTTACTTTCTGAAGGGCAGATTTAAAGGCTACCAAGCCCTGAGCTGTGGAGATAATATCTATGATGCCTTTGTCACATATGACACCAAAGACCCGCTGGTGTCTGAATGGGTCATAAACCACCTCCGAGTTCAGCTGGAGGAACATGGAAACAACTTCCTACCAGTCTGTTTCGAGGAGCGTGATTGGCTCCCTGGCTGCCCGATTGTGGACAGCCTGACTCATAGCATCCAACTGAGCCGTAAGACAGTCTTCGTTCTTACTCATTCCTATGTGAACAGTGGCACATTCAAGATGGCCATATACCTAGCACATCAACGGCTGCTGGAGGAGGGAGAAGATGTGATTGTGCTGCTGCTGCTTGAACCAGTTCTGCAAAACTCTCACTTCCTAAGACTGCGTAGGCGGCTGTGTGGCAACAGTGTGCTGGAATGGCCCCGGACACCTGCTGCTGAACCATGGTTCTGGCAATGCCTGAGAAATGTAATTCGTGTCGAGAATAAGGCCATGTACAGCAAGATATATTCCAGATACTTTTCCTTCAAGAACAGGCCTGAAAAATAAAAATGAACGGTGCCACATGTTGACGTGTTTTAAAATGAACAATTTGATTGTCATGCAATTTCACCATACTAAATTGTCAAAAATATAAAAATTGCTTGGCCATGAATTTTCCCACTGTGGATGAGGAAGACAGATAAATCAGGGTATTATTTATGTCTTAACTAACATTTCCAACAGAAGTTGTTCTCCAAATTACAGAATCTCAAGAAATATTTCACATTTTTCTAAATATTTTGTTATATCTGTTCATGGAACTACACTGAAGATATGACACTTTGATACAATGTAAACTAGTCAGACTACAGCTTGTATAGCATCATAAATTTGCTGTGTACTCAAAATTTCTCAAAAGACAACCATTGATGTCTAAACCACTAAATGGCCAAATTGGGCCCAGAGTGTCAATATTTTGGGTAGCCACCATTATTTTCCAGCACAGACTTAACTCTCTTGGGCATGCAGTTCACTTGAGCCACTAGGTTGCCACTGTAGGTTGCCTCCATGGTGGCAGCAGGAGCTGGTGGATGTTAGAGATTTTGGGCTCCTCCACCTTCCGTTTGAAAATCCCCCACAAATACGCAATAGGATTTAGGTCTAAAAACATGCCTGGTCAATGGGCAATGCAGGGGATATGTATTTGGGGTTGTTTTAATGTTGGAATACTTTGCTTAGGTATGGCACAGTACATGTTGGCATTCGTTGTTTCCTTAATGAACTGTAGCTCTCCACAGCTGGCAGAACTTGTACAGTCCCAAACCATGTCTTTATCACCACCAGGCTTAAGCGTAGGCAAGACATTAGGCACAATTTGGCCATTTTCATTTAGGGGTTGTACTCATTTTTGTTGACAGAGGTTTAGACATTAATGGATTCAGGTAGATTCTTTCATTACAAGCTAGTATATTAAATCAGATAACTCTTTCAGATACCTTTTTAGTTAGATAACTTTACTTCACTTTTGCTACACAATCTGTCATCTTCAACCGACATCAAAAAGCCATCTGAATAAAAAAAATGACACAGTGATAATCAAATTTCAAGATAGTACTTTAAACCTCAATAACTCTAATAAATCAGATTTCATTCATTAAAAAAGCAGTAATAAGGGTATATAATTCTGTATTCAGTTGTATCACTGAGTGGTCCTAATCAAAAAGTATTTTATTACAACTTTAATTCTTATCAGCATATTTTATTCTTTTTCTTTTGTTTTTACAATAACATGGTGCTGGTTTTGAAAGTTCAGGTGCCAAATTTGGAACTGTTCCATGCTTTTCTACTGCAAAGGTCCTGACCTGGAACCAAGAACTTGACATTAGGAACAGTATTATTTTCTCACCATGACTGAAAAGTTATTTGTCTGAGCATACACAAGCTAGAACTGGAAAAATAATATTAAATATGAAAGAGTGCTTCATACAATATTAATAACAAAAAAAATGTAATACAGCCCTTACAATATCTAGACAGATGTAATAAGTAACAACACGTCTTTGTACCTCTCCTGCGTGCCATGATTCTATATGGTAATATTTCTTTGTAGACTATAGATATTAAAGTCGTGTAAACCTTTACCTCACATTGTTGATATTTTGTTTTATATTATGTAATTGTCAGCTCTGCAAATTGTTTCAGAAGCAGGCTCTAGCACTGGTACAAAGTCAGTAAAAAGGATATATGTGTTTTTTTTTCCCAAAAGTCCCCAAAACGAACTAGGTGCTCCTATGCTGATTCAGTTTTCTAAGTTCCTGAGAATCTTTCGCATTTTTTGTATCATGTATTAATAAACTGAACATGTTTACCTCTGATAGTAATTAAAATTTGTTTGCTTAATTAATTGTTTTAAAAATGTTTTAAAATAAATTTATCTGTATTAAAAGCCAAGATCCAACCACTGACCAAGAAATATTTCTGTTCATTTCATTAGTACCTTTATTTTTTAATCATTACTATAAATTCCAACATTTTCTCATGCATGCATTGCTTTTATACAATGATTTTATGAAAAAAATAAAAATTTATAAAGTTATTACCTTCATTACATTTAACTAAATTTATTATTAGCTACAGTATATTGTGT
>JAUZST010013808.1:0-10861 GCA_034779995.1 Parotocinclus haroldoi
ACACACACACACACACACACACACACACACACACACACACACACACGCGCATACATGCATGCATACATGCATGCATGCATACACACGCACACAAATGCATAATACTGTACATCAACAAAGCTTTTTCTACCCATATTTCATAAACATAGCGCATAGTGGACATTAAACAGTTTGTCAAAATTAGTAACATGAACAGTTTATTTTACAATAAAGGATTTACTGTCTTGTAATTTCTTGTATCTAACGGGAAAAACAAAAACCTTTTTTTATTGTGGCTCTTCCTTACTTCATTTCCCAGCAGCCATCACTCCCACCACAGCCTCCCTACATCAAGCACTGCTGAGATCCTCATCAGTATGCCTATGAGTATTGTACTGCATATGGCTTGCCATATTGAATTTGTATTAATATTTAATATTGTATACTCAAACTCACAAAGATGGAATATCTTGGCTTCATGTTTACAATTTAAAACAAGTAAGGAACTGTATTTTTTTTCTATGCCTTCCAAACTTTTTCTGATTTGAGGCTGTATAAGCCTTAACATCATTAACAAGTCTAATGCAGTATCAAACGTTTTTTTTATGTAAAAACATGCTTACATCCAGATGCTTCTGAGTCATTAGTTTCATCGCCATCAGCCATGCTCACTGGTAACAGCACAGATATCCAGGTTTGACGTTATGACATCCCTCCAAGCCCATGTATGCAAAAAGGAGCCATAGAAACTCGTGTCCTGTCCGTGTGGGCTAGGCTGAGCATAACCTTACCTCCTGCAGCTTTTCTCTCCAGTAGACTAATTAAAATAATGATGGACTTTAAAGTGAGTGTCAGTACCACACCACACCACACCATAATTGGAGTATTATCGATCCCCTGACTGATAGTCATACATTTTCTGTAAACAGTAAGAAGGCAGTTCTAAACAGTATTAAACTGCTTTTCAGTACCAACTTATGCAGCGACCCTCAGAGCCATCAAACACCGGTGTCCTTGACTGGAGCTTGAACATTTTACAGATAATGAGGGGAGACGCAATTAAATCAGGAAGGAAATTGTATACAAGTCCAGCCAAGTGCAGTGTGTCTTAACCGCTGTGCGTTTCTAATCGAGAAGTTCACGTAAAAGATTGAGTTTGTGAAAGCAGGTACAATTATGCATGATCTGTAGGACTCTCAACAGGATGACTGATTACGGATTGAATATGGATCGTGCTTGAAATGGAAAATGCTAAAAAAAAAAAAAAAAATGACCTGGTTTATTAGGGTTTTTAATAGCTGGCCAAAATGAACTGACATCATGGAGCATTAAAAAATCTAAAAGGTTGTTTGCTATGCTGAGAAATAAGAGAGCAGAACAGTAAAGGGGCCACCTGTTCCTTCTGTTTTTAAGCTAAAGTAGTGTAGTGTGCACTGTACTGTTCTACAGTAGCAGAAACAACGTATTGGGACACAAACCTGCAGGTGGCCAAAAGTACTGGGACACAAACCTGCAGGTGGCCAAAAGTACTGGGACACAAACCTGCAGGTGGCCAAAATATTGGGACACATCCATATTTCTACCCATCTCATCTTGAGTGTTGCACTTCCTGCTCCAGAATTTCTAATTTATTTTTATGAAGTCTAGCTGTCTGACAAGTAACTCCTCATCTAACTAATTACAATTTTAAAAAAGGATTATTTTCTTAACATTATTGAAAAGATATGCACTACAATAAATGCTAGAACCTTGCTACTGATAAATGCAGACACACTAGAGGCAATGACAAAGCTCAAGATATAGCAAGAAGGTCCTGGGTTCGATCACTAGGTGGAGAAACCTGGGTCCTTTCAGTAAGGATTCTGGGTACACCTGGTTCTTCCCACAGTCCAAAGACATGCTTTAAGTAATTACTCTAAATGGTAATCGGAGTACATGTATGACTAGCTTTGAAGGAAAAACGTGTATAGATATAACCTTGGGTCTGTCGTTAAAATGGCCACTGATGCTGACAGCAAAGTTAAATAAACCAAATTCACAAACAAACGTGAATCACACCTAACATTGACTCTATACGACTATCCCCTAATGAAAAATTATGCAGTCTCATTTGGAGAGAAACTTTCATTTTTCGAAGAAAAACCATCACAGGGAAATACTCTTTGTAAGACTGACTCTTTGAAATACTTTTTTGACTCAGCTTTATAAATAAAACAAAAGCAGCATTGAGGGTGGGCTGATTTACAAGGCTATTTTTCACCTCTGGTTCAGCATTCACCCCAGGCCACTTTCCTGAATATTCTTCAAAATATAATGCTTTTCACAAGTGAGTGCCACTGCACAGGAGGAAGTCATTAAAACAAGTGTTAACACAAACAACCTGCGCAATAGGATTAGTTTTCCCCTGGCCTGAATCTGAGGTTACAGTAAGTTCACTATATACTCAGTTAAGAATAAAAGATACAAAACCACAAGCCGCCAAAGCAAGAATGCTTAGCTGTGAAACTTCAACACGGTCTCAAGAATAATCCTAATGAACCCGCTGCTTCAACCCAGTCTCAAGAACACATAGTGAATCTAGACCTTTAGTGCTTCACACACTCCTGAGGGAGCAGAACCCCTATCACAGTCCCGGTCACACACTCCTGAGTGAGCAGAACCTTTAGTACAGTCTAAATCACACACTCCCTTTAGACACAGAACCTTTAGGAGCTTTGTCTGGTAATAAACGTTGCAATTAAACGTTTAAAATCTTAAAATCTTAACTAAATGTTCACTTTATTTCAGCAGCTTGTTTTTTTTATTAGTACTATTATTAGTACCATTGGTCACCCAGCACTATAAATATTGGCATCGGCCATTAAACACCCATAATATTTAATATGAGTACATGATAACGATGATGCTGATAAAACTGTACCTTTTTCAGCACGAGCTTCATCTCTACGCTCCATTAGGAGGAATCTTGGACTTTCTGGCAAAAATGGCAAAACGCACAACTGCATAACGGCAGGAACCACAATGAATGCAAACAGTGAGTTCCACCTGCTCTCCTGCAAAAGAAATGCATTATTAATGCATGAGGAAAAAGAGATGAGAGAAGAAATGAAAAGGTAAAAAAAAAAGGGCAATGAGAGAAAAACAAATGTACGAGAGAATGAATCAGAAAGTCAAAAAAAGAAAGAAAGAAAAAAAAGAAAGGGGAACAGAGAAATAACATACAAATAAAAAGTCCACAAGATCCGACACTCGCATGCAACTAAAGTGAAATGGACAATATGCAAAGAACACACTGCATATGTCATGTAACATAACGAACATAAATACGTGGCAGTTCATAACATAGCATTTTATTTTGCTTAAATATATTTTAGTGCTGGACTGAGGAGCTCTTTAGAGCTGATTAGCTTCTCTTACAGGCTCTTGTGATTAACTGAATCCCTGCCAACACCATCTATGATTGGCTGTCACTTGGTTACCAAAGAACAATCTAGCAAAAATTCAAGTCTGTGAAGTTAACAGTGACAGTGCATTTTTGAAAGACGTGCTCCTTTACGTAGCCTTCTCTCACAAAGGAACAAGATTTGATTTAGGTGGCAAAAGTTAAGATTATTGCAGGTGTCGTTTAGCTATAGTCATCAATGGGTAATGAACGGCCCAAAAATAGTAACACAATAGTAGTGTGTGTGCTACAAAATAAGATTCAGAAATAAAATGGGAGTGAAATAAAATCTAGTAAAAGAGCAACACTCCAGGAGAAAGACAGAACAAGAATAAAAAATACAGTGAAATTCCATCACCACGGAAACCAGCCAAGAAACTTCAAACGACTGGAGGTAGGGCTGTAAAACACACACACACACACACACACACACACACACACACACACACACACACACACAGCCATTGCTGGAGGAAGAAATGATGGGATGTATAATTCAATAAGTCCGTCTTGCTCTCAGAGTAAAATGATTTGCTTTGGGTTACAAAAGTTAAGCTTAAAATCAGATTTATTTTGTTCTAGTTCTCCATAGTCAATGCATGTACATAGTAATAAAAGATATGTGCATGTGTTTTTTTTAATGTGGACAGGTGCACTGCTGTATAAACTGTATATATTGTACTGGCATGACTGCTCTGAGGAAAGGAAAGGTTGGGGTGATGGTGGTGGGTATATCCCCCAGTTTAATAAATGTCTGCCCTTCGGGATTTGCCAAGATTAACTGCAAGTGGAAATGTTTAGACTCAACAACAAAGACGGAGCACATAAGCCTACAGAACATGACCAAGTGCTGAAGGGCATCGAGCATTAACAGCAACTGTCCTTAGAAAATCATACAACGGGCTTCCATGGCATCAATAGGACTAAAACAACGAAAATGAGGTCATCATGGCAAGATAAGGAGCACACCGCTATTTTACCGTAGAACATGGGGGACTGAAGGATTGAATCACATGTTTTTCCAGCATCCAGTAAGCTGCAAAGACCGCTCAAAGGAAATGAAAGCGGCAATGACAGAAGATGCACAAGAATTAATGCATGGAAAAATCAAAGAAAGAAAGACAATATGAAGCACAACTTTTGTTGCAAATGAAATTGAATGGAAGAAATGGACCAACTTTTAAGATATACAGCACTGTGCAAAAGTCTAAGGCCACCATTAGATTTGATCCTACTGTTTTAGTAAGGGTGAAAAGGTTCATGAAGAGCAGTGGAAAACAGCATTATGAAATAACAAACAATATGTAATATTTGAATATATGCTCATTATAACGTTTATAAAACAACAAATTTAATAGTAGCTTAGACTTTTGCACAGGAGAAATGTAATAACCACGCACTGCGAGTCACGACAGGGCGCCATCTGATGATCATCGGGTTTGTTTACTAAACTCGCAGCATTCCAGATGCTTCGGATTTACATCACTATCGCCAAATTTCTATTGGTGTCTCTAATATACACACGTACACTGTCACACACCCACGCACCCTCTCACACACAGTATATAAAACTAACACACTCACGTGTCCGAATATCTCAGGGAGGCCAAGTAGCTGACCGAAGAACACTCCGAGGCAGATGAAGACAGCGTTATACTGACCCACAGAACCGCGGTACTGCCGTGGAGAGATCTCGCCCAAATACATTGGCAGGGCGCTAAGTGCCACACCTGAGACACAGACAGACAGATGGCATTTTTTATGACTGATATAGAGTTTGTGGTTTGGGACACATCCGCAGTAAAGTGATGACACCAAAGTGTTTGTGATGATTTTTATGCTTTCTGGTGTTCATAGTGAAAACTAGCACAATAATGCCATGTGGTGAACTATAAGTTTAGTATCCAGTACATGCCAGTTGGTCATAAAAAAAGTACTTTAGACAATCAAGGCTCACCTGAATCCATGCCAATGATAAAGCGGCCAAGGATGAGCATCTCAAACGATCCTGCCTTTTCTCCCAGAGCCATTAGAACAGCAGAGATCAAAGCCAGGACATTATTGACCAGCAGTGTGCCTTTTCTACAGAAAGAGAGAGAAAGAATTCCAAAAGTATATATCTATTCCTACTTAAATTGCAGAATGCACTAATATTTTCTACCTTACATATTCAGACTCGCATTCACATCCCTGTGTTCGGAGTGCACCCTAATAGGGACTCACACCATCACTCCCCAGCTTCACAGAGCACACTATTACACACTGCATTCACACTAATGCTACCTTATGCTCATTACACTCACAGTGCAACCTGAAACTACATTTACATCATTTAGCAGACGCCCTTATCCAGAGAGACCTACAAATAATACAGTCTTACAAGCCAAGCAATGGTGGATTAAGGGTCTTGCTCAGGGACCCAACTGTGGCAGAGGTGGGATTAGAACCCTGGACCTTCTGGTCCACAATCCAGTACTTCAACCACTAGGCCACCACAGTCCCAAAGATATATAATACTAAAGATTCATAAATCATTCTTTCGAGCTGTTACAGAAATTTAATAACTGTTCTCCCTAATTTACAAAACATTGCAATTTACAATTGCATTTTGCAAATGTACGAAGGTTGCCTAATTCACACTGTCCATCAGCAAGCTTTATGCATTTTTCATGAAAGCTTTTTAACTGGTAGAGACTCTTAGGAATACGAACACAAACTAGCAGACTTTGCATTCACACTAGTGCTTCATAATGAACAAACTATTCAGAATTATGAACCCCATTATTCCTAGTGCACCCAAAACACCAATAATGCTCCTTAACATGCAATGCATACTAACTCACATTAGCACACATTCCTCCTTTATGCATAATGTACGCTGCATGTGTTGCATTCATACTAATTCCCATCTAACATGTAGTGTATTCAAACATTATACATGACAGCACTTGCACTATTATGCTTAATATTTTATTCAGTATTTTATTTATTTATACACAAAAATTAAGAGACTTCCAGTTTTCCTAAAATCTCCATGTGGGGCAGCAATTCCATTCCAGTGTCTGATGAACACCTGATGCACCATATTTTGATGAGATACTGATGAGGTAATCACCTGAACCAACTCTTATTTACTGAGGAAATGCACAAAACACACTAAAGCTGGGGCTGAAATTCAGATTTATGAACTTTCAGGATTTATAACATTAGTTCTGTTTGTTACAGAATGACAGATGAAAATCTTTGTATTACTGTAGTAACGGAGACCTGAAAACACTGCATCTTGTTATTTTGTCCTGTTGTAAATACAATATAACATACCTGTTGCCATGACAATAAATGGTCATGGCTGTGAATAATATTTCATTTGGAATTTGTCAGTAATTACAGAATAAAACAAAACAAAAAAAAAGTTCCATTTTACTTTAATGCCATGGTTCCCAACATCACAGCCAAGCATCACAGAGGGTATGTCAATATATGTTAAATAAAATTAAAATAACTGAAAATAATCAGTTCGAAATGAGTTCCAAATATATCTAATAAACAGGTTTGATTTGAGCTAAATCTTTTAGTTTTTATGAAACACGAAAAGGCGGCAAAATGAAATGAAGAGAAATGATAATGCTCACAAGAATTGTGATGAAATATCCACTAATTATTGTGAGCAGTGTAATATAATGGGAACCAAAGAGAAAAAAAATTAATCTATCATTTATGATTATTAAATAGATTTGCAATGAATCACTTTATTCTTTTGGTCTGTGTGCTTTCCTTAGATACATAAATGCACACTTATTTATAGCAATGCTGTACAAACACCTCTCAGTTAGTACAGATGCCCCCTAAAGGCAACGCATACTAACGTGCTGTGTCCATAGTAATGTACTGAATTCCCAGACAGCACAAACAGGATTCATATCACTACTGGGATGACCTTGGATTTGCCCTTGCACACACTTTCATGTTTCATCCTCTACATGTTAGCATTAGTCAGGGTTACCAAATCAATCGCTTTTTCTTCTTATCTGTCATTCCTGTGAAGATTTTATATACATAGCAAGGATGCCTATAACCACCTGCCAAAAAAAAAAAAAAAAAAATTTTACATCAGGGCCAGCAAAGACAAACACCCTCAGGATAGCACCAAAAATAACACACATCAGATCGGATGAAACGAAGGAGCTGTGTGATGCAGATGGAGACATTAGCATTTATAGCACAGCATTCGGAGTGATTTACGAAGGTGCTTTGGGCTCTTATAGGAAAACAAACATCCATATGTTGGCACAGGTCTGCCAAGTGTAAAGACACCAACGTGCTGTCAATTTCAGGAGTGAGAATTGATACAATATGCAGTGAAGTAACATTTAGTGCTCCCATAAACAGCCAACTAGACGGTGTTTAAAAAAAACGACTGACATTTCAGACAAAACAAGGCCAGGATACGTAAATAGAACTGCAGGACACATAAAGAATTCACACACAGTCCGGGAGCAGTGTAAAGAGCTGAGCACAGATGAAAAAAATACAAGCTGCAAATATAATTGGACATTGTAACAGAGGCTGTTAAAGCTGAGCAAAGGCAACATAATTTTTAGATCTCATCTCAGGGGACTGTTACAGACCCAAGGGTCCTGTTTAAGCACAGTAAACTATATAAGGCACCTCCCAAAATCGGAGTACTTGTTTAAACACTTTAGAGATAAAATGAAAAATATGAGACCAAGCAACACTCCATCATACCAGTTATTTTCCCTGCAGACCACGAATTGTACATATTGAAAACTTTGAATCTTTCTCAATTATGAGACTGTTTGTCATGTGAAGTCCACTACTTTTCCACTTGATCCAACTTCAAGTTGGCTGTTAAAAGCAAAAACTTGAGGTTTTAGGTCAAGATATCTTGGCTTTTAATCAAGACATACTCAGAATCTGGCACAGTCCCTTCATCTTTTAAAGATGTGGTGCTTCAGGCTTACAAAAAAAATACAAACTGAATTCTAAAGCGTCACACAACTAACAGTATTATAAAACCATGGATCTGATTTATATTTTAAAGTCAGATTTGATTAAGCTTTTTGCAATTTAAATACAGCTGCACATTGGATGGTAACTGGAACTGACCGGTTTTTAGCATGATCCGTCATAAAAAAAACAGCGACACACAAATAGCACAGTGCTTTTACTAACTTTATGGGCATTGGCATATGGGAACTTCTGAATTGATGATTCTGAATTAATGAAGTAATTTCATGCGTGTACGGAGCTTAAAACACAGCTCAGTCACTTGTGGGCTTGTTTATGAGACCAAAGGCATGTTAATGATTATAATGTTTTCGGATTGTGTTTTCAGTGCTACTTAGTCAAGCAAACAGTCGCCCTCTATATAGTACTTTACTAATGAATTTATTTTACATACAGCATATCTTCAGTATTGAAGCTTTTCACAGAATTTGACAAATCTAAGAAAGGCGGAAAGAGGTTAAAGCTAAAGAGCAAGGCACAATCCAGCAGCCTGTGCTATCTTTCTTTAGCAATTTCTATTAAAAAAGTTTCACTATGCTGTCACTTCTAATTTTTGTGACCAAAATCAGAATTGGTCAGTCCTAGTGTATTCAAAATCTGTGAAACTTCTGAGGGTTTCCAATCTCGTTTTATAACACTTCATAACACCGTGTGGTGTGAAAAGTGACTAATAAGCTGTTACTTCCTGCTGAGTCGAGTGATTGTTCCATTTTGGTTTTGTTGGATTCGAGTGTAGCTTTTTTTATGCAGTGTTATGCCTAACACGCACGTCTTTGGACTGTGGGAGAAACCTGAAATACCTAAAGTAAACCCACGCAGACATGAGGAGGACATGTGGACTTCACACAGAAAGGACCCAGGCTGTGCTTACCCATCGAGCCACTGGTGCGAGTGGCACATCATGCAAGTAGTTTAATTCTCAAACAAAGAACATTCTCTGTTAGTATAGGTAACCACTTTTAATCAGTTAACATCCATTAGTTTTAGGCTTCTACACTTTAATTTAGTACCAGCACCATTTTCCATATATACACTACCCACAAAACTTAGGATATTTCATTAGGGTTATATTTCTTTTCAAATTTTTTCTGAGCAGTATACAAAGTTTTATTGTTTGTTGTTAGATTTGAATGGCCCGTCCCTATTTAACACTGCAGATATGCACATGCTGTTCTCCATCCCAAGATCTTTAACATCCTCCTCACACTGTGATTACAGTATGATGACTTTGGAGCAGTGTACCCACTGAGATAACTTCCATTTTTGGTTTTAAGAACGCTCAATGTTTGTTGGTGTGTGATAGTTGTATGTATGGGAAATATTAAACAGGGCAATGATATACAGCCCAAGTTTACTACCAAACAGGCTAAAAGCTGTTTAATCATTTGCAAACTACACACATTAAGCTGCTTAACGTGATTCAGCACATCAGTGATACAGCAGTATATCTGTGCCATCACGATTAAACTGTTCTCTCTGACCTATTAAAAAAAGAATGAATGGAGAAAGGCACTCAGCCACTCGTTGCTAAAGAAAGCACCAGTTTAAGCAATGCACATGTGATGTGGGCTTACAAATTACATCACACTCTTGTACTCTTGTACATCACACTCGTATTTTCTTAACTAATGGAAAAAGAAAATCAAGAAGATGAATAAAAAAAAATTGCACTGCATTGTGTATTCTTAAAAATCATTGATTTCATACTTGATATCAGCAAACCTCGTTCCCCTCAAAAACCTGTGGGATACAATGGAAAAGCAGGACGAGATGCAAGCAGGAATCAAGAAACTGCAGTCTAAAATAGGCATCTCCAGACACTGATGAAATTCTTGCCTTAGAATTGTGCTGATATTAAGGCAGGGGGTACAGTCAAGTAATAGAGAAGATATTAGAGATTTGTTGACTTATTATTCTATTTATATGCATGTTTGAGTCTAGTAAAGCACAAAACCTGAGTAAAGAAATACCCAGACAAATGAGGACCTGTATCAAAAATGTTATGTGCACCATACTCGGCAAGAAGGTGTAACAGAAGCAATTTTGAATAGAGCTTAAGGTTTGCACACTGTATTTATCATCTTCCTTTACTGCAGTGCGATTTTTTTTCACCAGCTTCTGGCTCTGTGTGTGTGTGTGTGTGTGTGTGTGTGTGTGTGTGTGTGTGCGCGCAGATGTGGGAGTAAAGTTTGTAGAAGGCTGTCAGCTCTGATTACAGATAAGGGAAACTCATTACCTCACCAGCAAGGAAGAATTTAACTTCATATACTCGTCAATGCGAAAGTAAGCATTCCCTTTAACAATGTGTCATGTTGAGTCAAGGGTGTGAAGGTGTAGTGAGCCACACACACACACACACACACACACACACACACACACACACACACACACACACACACACACACACACACA
>JAUZST010013809.1:0-10861 GCA_034779995.1 Parotocinclus haroldoi
TGTGTGTGTGTTGGGGGGGGGGGGTGATGGTTGATTTAGGTAATAAATGGGGTTTTCACACGACATTACCTCATGCCCACATGTAGATCCATGATCACGGTAACTTCAACTCCTACTTTATTATCAGGACCTGATCATTTTTCTGTCCTGCTCCAGCATCTAGTAGAAATACATGTTAGAGTGAATGACCAAATGGCACCAAATTTCCACTGCGTTATGTTTTCTGCATTGATTCAATGATAAAAGGTGATCGTTTAATTACAAATCACAATGTATGTGTTTACAATGACTTGAAAAACTACAGATTATTTGTGAAAAACATATTCGGCAATATTACAGCCTATCATTTCTGTAGCAAATTATTTGAAGGTAACACTTGCTTATGTCACAGCCATGGAAACAAAGACTATTAGGGAAGCACATCAGCCACGTGAGAAGATCAATATTTTATCATTTCTGGGAATTTGAATAATTTAATCACATATGCCACATGATATCAGATTAGATTAATTTAGTATGAATACCACTAATTCCATTATGACAGTGTTCTAGGGTGGATCTTATAATAGCTTTTGACTATCATCTTTGTTTCCTAAAAAAGTAAAAATGTGTTTTTCCTTTCATTTCCAGGTTGCGGAGAAGCATGTACCCTTAATTAGGTGCAAGTTAATTACAGGTCTGACAATGGTCCACTGTTACAGCACCAGGGAATGGTCTCCTGTCTTCCAGGCTCTCAGACAAATGTGCCTTTATGAAGCCTTGACCAGAACACACTACTTCAATTTGACCTTAGGTAATAAGGATGGTGGGCTAGCAAATTGGCACCGGACTAGCAGTAAAGCTGTATTTTTTTTTTCTATTCAAGAGACACATGGCACAGGTTTGACCCTTTGACTCTTGGCCTCCCCTCTATCAAACAAGGGAAATTGTACCTAACCCAGCCTGAAGGTTCTGAAGTAGCCAGGGCTCGAACCTAGGATACGGCAGTGTTGGGCTAGCAGACTGTAAGTTGCATTATTGAATCTTTTTGGTGTGACTTTTATACTTTATATCTGCTTATCCTGATCTGGGTCACAGGGGTTCCATATCATTTTCCAGAATTCACAGGGCAAAAGTTGACCTTGTACCCTGGTCATGGTGGCAGTCCTTTCAAAGGGTGCTGATGCAATGCTGGGTGATGATCCCCAGACCTGACCTCACCTCCCCAGACATGGCCAATTGTGCGTCTGTGACAACTCAGAAGGACAAGAGGCACCGCAGGGTCACTCGACCAATGAATTGCCACATAGCTTCTGTTTATTTAACTACTGTTGAGAGATGATGGGAATAAGACTTTCAGGTTTTTTTTTCTTCTACCGTATGCACACATGGTACTTTATGAATATAGGTACAGAAAGATGAGTGTGGTGTTCTTTTTTAAGTCCAGGATTATTGGACTAGTTATCAAGGTAGATGCTGTTTATTTGAAACATCCAGTGTTACTTTAGGTTTTCACACTATGTTTGTCAATGGATTTCTTTCATTGAAGGATTTACATAGACATGTGGAGTCTGGGGTTGGACCAGAAAATGTTGGTACACTGTTATGGGAAAAGCAAATGGTTACTGAAGAAATGGAAAATGAAGCGGCGTTCAGTGGCCTGAGATGAACTTCTGTCATTTCAGCTTCTGTTACTTTAGATTCTGTCATTATTACTGTCTATTTTTTAAAGGATCACTCTTCAGGTAGCTTTATTTTATTCATTAATTATCGGTCTTGTAAATGTAAAGCTTATTAACACATTCTGTCACAGTCTGTATTACCTTCTACATTAAGTGGATTGCATTTTCAATCATAATCATAGAGTGGTGTTTGAATGTTCCATATTTCTGCATTAATATGACTATGACTAAACATCATCAGATTTTCATACACCCCAAAAGTAAAAAAAGAACCATTTTTAGGGGTGATGACTTGTGTGCTTAGGGTTACTGTCTTGCTGCAGGATTCTTTTATGAATCATTTCAGGGATAGATGTCCTGATATGTCCCTTTTTGCTGGTATAAATCAGAACAGGGACAAGCATGATATGCCCACTAACATTTGTTTACAGGTGGCAAACAGTTCTTGTGCTGGAGTGCAGTGTTTTTTTTTCTTTTCTTCAGATATAATCTTCTTCTTTAAATCAAAATGTTTCATCCTTCCACTTTTTTCAGATAGCCTTTTTTTCCCAAATAGCCTTCTGGATTGTTCATGTGCCACACAATAAACAGCAACATTCTTTATTAACAGTTGCTTGGAAATTGTTCAATTTGTATAAAATGTGTCTGTCTGTGAATTGGTGGTGCCTAAACTAGAGATGGTTGTGGCACATTGTCAGACCTGGAGGCTGCATCAACAATTCTTTTTCTGAGGTTCATGAAAGATTTTTGTTCATACCTTGATACATTTCCACAGAATGAAGATAGATCCCTGCTGTTAAACTACAAAAGTGTGCCTACTTATGCATGATTTCACCTACAAGCTACAAAGGTTCACATACTTTTTCTACTCGCATATATGTACTATTGGACCATTTTTCTCAATAAGTAATGATGGAGATAGTTTTGTCGCATTTGTTAAATTGGGTTCTCTTTATTTACTTTCAGGATCTGTATGAAAATTGGTTGATGTTTTAGATCACGTTCATCACCAACTGCTTGGGGATTTTCATTGTTTCAGACCTGTCTTTTTCAGCAGCTGCAGAATGTCTCTCCTCTGTGTTTCCATGCTACTCTGTGTGATTATTCTGGATTCTCTCATCATATCAGGTATCTTACTCATCTGTGGATGTACTTGACTTTTCTAGGTATTCACTCTTTTTAACCGACTTGTGTGCCTTTTCCTTCCAAATGTAGCCAAGTCAGATATCTCAATGAAACCCAAGACATCCTAACCTAATATTTGCTTCCCAGAACCAGAAGTTCCCAATTTCTAACCTCATGAAATGACTTGGAGCCTGTGGATAATTCATTTTATAGAAGGTGAAATGGGGCAAAAGTATAAGTATATACCAGGGCCTCATTCTATTCTATTCTATTCTATTCTATTCTATTCTATTCTATTCTATTCTATTCTATTCTATTTTCATGAAGTCATTATCCAAAGTGGTGCTTATCTCTTTCAGGTGCTGAGAGTGGGGAGGAGTCTCTCATTTAGCAGGAGGTACATTACACTGCTATGCATATTATTCTGTATGCTCTATTTCCGCTTTAAATATAAACCCTGTATGCAGTTGAAACATTGAGGAGATGTACAGCATGCCCTACTGGAACCTGTGGTCTTCAGACTTCTATTGCTTGCGTTAAGAGCGCAAGGAGTGTACGGTGTGCTGATGGACTTGACGAAAACATGCTGGCTGAAGTCTCCTATAAGCAGCTACTTTGGTTATGACTCCACTGCTTATCAGGAGCAATTAGAGGACACAGAATACTGACAGGAACCTACCTGCCTGTGTGGTCTGCCAGTACAGAATTATTTCAAATGCTCCCCAGCACATTGAGTTCAGTTTTTCTTTATCTGTACATAATACTTCACTTCAGGTCTCTGTTGTGGTTATATCTGTAACACCACTTAAAACCAGCACTCAAAATAGTACCCAACTTCCTTGAGCAGCCTAGATGTTAAGTGTGAGAATGAAACGACTAAATTATTACACTTTGTAAGAATAACTAGGTTAAATATACATACGCCACATAGTATACATTAGCCTCAATGTTATTAGCCTCAATGGCTCAGCCTCAAGCGACAGACCCACAAGGTTACATCATGAAAAACACACAAAAAAAACTGAACAGTTTGAATAATTTTATGTATGCATGTATGTATGTATACTTTGACAAACCACTGCTTGTTTATGTACACAAAGTTTAACTCGATTTTAACGCAATTTGTGCGCCCCCTGACAAGTAAATGTTCAACGAATGCACATAATAAATCAATTTTAAGCAACATCAGAACTACAGCAGTAGATTGCTCATAATTGGATGTTTTCTTAGTCTGTTTTACCTTTGTTAACTAAAGATATGTAATTTATATTTAGAAAGCATTTCAAGTCACGTTTTTTCTTTTCAATATACAACATCAATACAGGCATAAATGAATGAATGCTCCAGACTACGCTAGCATGGCTACCTCATGTTGTGTTACCTCTGAACTGGAGCTCTGTCATTAAAGAAAATGACAGAGTTTCAGTGTTTACCACCTCCATTAATTGGAAACAGTTGTTGAAATGTTTCTACTCCAGCTGATAATTACAGATCATTGATGGTTTTCTGGGGTCATAACATAAATTAAGAAATGCCCCACATATTCAGCAGTGATGTATGCCCTAGAGACACAACAAGAAGTATATCGGGCCTGCTCTGTTATCTGATCTCAGACAGGTTGATCTCTGCAATATAAACGCACCAGGCTAGCATTAGAAAGAAGATACACACCCTGAACACTTTATATAAACCAAACATGGGGGTATATTATAAAGACACATGCAATACACTGAGTTCATCACTGAAACCTCTGAGACTAATTAATGTAGACATATCATGCCTAATTATGCCTTTAGCTCATGGCTGCAATGCGTTTGAAGAGCTAAAAATAATTCTATCAATTAGTACCATCTGGAAATGTATTTTCTAACCTCCTTTATATACTATAGTTGGACATGATAGATCTGAGATCTAAAGGTCTTAGATAACTAATGAAAAGTCTTCGTTTTGCATTTTTCTGTCGTTGCAACAAGTGTCGGATTGCTACAAAGCTTCATATAGACTGGATATGTAAATGATTACAGTTGTGATCTGATTGTTTTCCCACATAAGGGAATAAAAGCGCTTCCCCACCTCCCTATAAAAGTCTGTCTGGCACTACTTGTAGGTAGTCTACCACTTGATGAGAGATCATTGGTGGCTAGACATGCCTCTGTGATGAATTCAAAGACTTAACTTGAGCTGACGTAGATGGCACATGTAAACTCTGATGATTCATGAAATCCCACAGTTACTGCATCATGTTTCGAAGAGCATCTTGTGAGTTCTCTAAACATTTGGCTTTTTTGTCTTCAAGTGCCTTTATAAATTCTCAATGGGGTTGGAGGCAGGTGTCTGTTCAGGAAAGTTCATGACAGTCAGCATTCCTTGACCTTTTTTGGTCTTCAAGTAGCAAACCTAAAGCTTTGCTGTGTGTGCAATATGAATCTTTCTTCACGCAGATCAAATCCAAAGAATATGTCAAACATACATCTACAGAATGCAGTCACACTTCTCCTTTGGCAGGGTGTAGTGGATTTTGTGCTTCTGCCCAACTCCACAGTAGGCAAAACACCCTGTGGTATAAGTCCGTCTAACATTCTTCTCCTTACAGAAACACTTCTCTTATTGGCATAAATCTCAAAAAGACATTATTCACTCATCATCGGTGTGTTTGTACAGCTTAGTCCATACAAACACACAGTTGAAACAGTGTTTGTGTTATTTCTCTTCCTGAGAAGTGGTTCTGAGAAGCTCTTCCAGATTACTACAATATACGCTTCTTTGGATCATAGTTTTGTTAACTGGATTCATTCGTTCTTTACCAAATACATTCATTATCTGTTGCAGTTCTGTCTTGCAGATATCAATGCATATTGGATTGGTCTTCCAAAAGATTTGGGTCTGTCTGATCATGTTTCAGACACACAGCATCCAGTTTTGGGAAAGCAATTTAGAATGCCACCCACTGCCTCATTATAAACCTTAAGTTTAGCCCTGATTTTATGTTGATAAGACCCCTGTTACCTAGAAGATTACATTCACTAAATTCCAGTGGCAAATCAAGCTTTAAAGATAGGCTCTTAGTTGCTAAGTCGTGGAAGGAAACTTGGGCACTTGAGGGCATACAAATTCCACACAGAGTCTGAGTCATGAATCAAACTGGGGATCTCTGGAGCTGCAAGGTAATGTAACCTATTTATGTGATATTCCATAATATTTTCAGTCCCCAAAGCAAGTTGTTTTGGTCAGCCTGATAATTCGTGGGCATGCATTCAGTATAGATGCTACCCAAATGTAGTCTGATCATGCTAAGTCTGCTAAGCTAGATGCAGTTGGACAGGCTATAAAAGCTGCTCACATTTACAGATGCTGTTTGAATAAATGTTAATGCCCCATCTTCAGTCAATAGGATGGGGAGTATATTTAACGATAGGATTTACAGATGCCATAAGCTTAGTTATATCTGTAGCGATTATAAACTTAAGGCTCAAAGATGCATCATAAATGCACACTGTAACTCTAATTAAAATCTAAAATTGATGAACCCTAGGTTCCTTACATTTGTTGCGCAACAAGCAGTAAACCTGACAGCTTAATTAAGAGGCATTCCAAAGTCAATGATATTTGCTGTAACAATTATGTATATGGTAAGAACATAAGGATCATGTGACAGACACTTAATTCTTTCTGACCGATGTTTATCTACAAAGATTACTGAATACCCCGATCTCCCTTCAGCCAACAGACCAGTGTCCCATGATGACATTTTGCCAGTACCAATCAGGGACAATTAGCTTGAAGATCTGGGGCCAGAGAAAATATCATGGAAGGCATTTAAGGACTCAACACCGAGCAACACTAAGCTGATAACATGCTTAAAGCATTCAAAACCACAAGTGCGACATGTCTCTGACAATTCATTTTCACACTTCAATTTCAACTTCTTCTCTAATGATTTTAGTGCCGACTGTGACAAGGTAGAAGGTTTCAACAGGACACTGTGACCGTGGAATAGCAGTGTACGGGCAGTTTGAAACCATCAGCGCCGTCGGACACTGACATGAGAGGCACCAGATGCTAAACACAAATGAAAATCAGGTGCCAAACCTTTTAAGCTCACTTGAGACAACACAATATGTCAATGTTATTATGTGATTACACATGCTGAAATTTAATGCAATTCAAATTCTGTCAGTTTCTATTAATATTTCTCAACCTTCATACAGGATACATCAAATCCAAATGTTCAGCTTGATATTATCTGTAATAATCTCACATTATATACTTATCTATTTTATTTTATTTTTCAGAAAAAAAAGATGTCCAGTGTAACCATTGTCAGTGTTAAGGCCGAGGAAAGTGTACTGATCAGGAGTAACCTTACAAAACACACAGTGACACAATACAATGAAAATAATGCAAAGCATCATTACTTTCAATTTGATTCCATTCGGCTTCATGACCAATGAAAAAAAGCTAGTGTTCATTACGTGCAGTTGGAATCATTGCTGATATAATGTTCTTAACGAAAACTTTTTGAGAATGAATTTCTGTCTGCCATTCTGTCTTCCAGTGCAGACTGCACTGAATATTAAAAAGATAATGTACCATGCAAAAAATATTTATTATCTATTAAAACTTGAGCCCAATTCATTCACGTACACCCATATTTATATTCTTACAGTATACTCACTTACCATTATGTATGGTATACAGTGATACTTGAAAGCTTCTGAAATTCTAGAATTTCTTCATAAATGTGACCAAAATAAAATTAAATTTCCTGACTAGATAAAAATAAATATAAATAATTGGTCATTTAGTTATAGAGGAAATATTGCATACAATGTTGCATATCTGTCAGCGGCAAAATTAGGTGGACCTTTGGATTTTAGTTTGGTAGTGAAATTGAAGTCAGGTTAATGGGTTGACCCCCATTATAAGACCCCCATATATAAGAATTTGACTTTTTGTGCCTAAAGAACAGGGTCTAACAGAGTATGACCTATACAACTCATGTGCCACAAAAAATGATTTCTAAAGGACCTCGTAAATTCTGTACTTATGATGCCCCATCCCCATTTCATATCACAAGCCTTTTGCCATTCCTTCTAACTGACAAATATAACGTGTATAATGTAAAAATTGAAACATATTTTAAGTATTGTTATTTACTGCTGCTATAAGGCAAGTACCTCACCGTCAGGAATAAACTGTTCCAGAGCCTCCATGACACTGACACTGAGTCTTGTGTTGGAAAAAACACATTATGGATATACTTGTGCATTTTAGAAGTATGTTTATTAAGTAATTAAGTAAGTTTTAGGTACAATAAAGGACTATTTTATGTTAAAGTGGTATAATTCTTTGGAATAAGGTAATGGGTGTGACCTAAAAACCATACTCGATGAAACAAATGTATAAAAACAGATAATTTAGCATAAGAGGTATGATAAAGTCGACCTGTTTTAGTTTGTGGGAGCAACAGAATTGTGAAATTGAAAAGTTTTTTTGTCCCACAAACTAAAACAGACCTTTCTGTTTGCTTTCTTGGTTTGAAAGCGTTTCACCACTGGAAGCTGCTCAAGTTTCCAGTGGAAATGTTTGCGTAGTCGTACCTCTCCCCCATGCTCTCCCCTTGACTCCATCCAGATCCTGAGCAGCAGCAATTGCTTGGAAAAGAATTGTGGAAAGGAACAGAGATCAAGATGTCGTCAAGCTTGTGCATGCAGATCATCACTTTAATTACATTGATCACTCTGCTGGCTCTTTCAGGTAAATGTTCTTTATTTAGTTTTTATTTTTTTTATAGTCTTTATTTTAGTTATTTGATTTCTTCCCTCTGTTTTACTTTCCTAAATATATGGGAGGTCTGTTTTTTTAGGCTTCTAGCACTAGTTTGGCTATATAATAAGGATGGTATTGTTGTGGTAGGACTGTGAAGATCAGCAAATTACTGGCATGCAAATTAATATAAAACTTAATAATAAAAAATTAATATGGCAAATAATAATTTAGTTAATTCACATCATATAGATAAGGAGCATAATGTTAATATAAATGAGCGTGCACAAAGCAGCAGAGTTTCAATGTGTAGGTTAGCTTCATACAGTGAACAACAACAAATCACCATGGTCCAATGCATGGCTGTAATTATTAATTATTTAGATAAGCAATGTGCATAATGGAAATAACTGGAAAGTTTTGTCTTTGTGAAAAACAATAGACAAACAAAAACAATATGTTTAAATTCACTGTTGTTTCCACTGCTGTTTTAAGCTGCTGCCTCTGCATACATATATTATTATGGGCTGCAAATTCGTTTTATGCGGTATGCAATTTTGCTGTCAAAATACAAGAGGTTTTCAGCAATAAATGTAAGTTTAAAAGGTTTTTTCTATTTTGATGCATTTTCAGGAATGGGAGATCACTGATTAAGATTAAAAAAAGCCTTTCTTGTTGACTTGCTCAATCATTCTAAAAAATAGTACAGTGCCTCACTTTGCGCTTTCTCTACGGAGGTCAGTTGAAACTGGTTGTATTCCCTGAGGTTTATGGAAATGTGGCAGCATTTACATAGCTAGATTCCCCCATCCCCCCTTTTAAGTTCTACACGTAAACACTATGATTTTTAAATGCAGATGTGCCATTATAAAATCTCTAGTCTGAGTGAAATTTGCTCATCAATTTAAAATAGAATTAATTCTGACCATGGATACAGTATGAGGAAAGCAGAAATGAATTCCCCCTTGTCTCTGTATAAATTAAAACAACTGCTGTATACTATTTACTGATGTCTTCATTTTGCAAACCTTTCATCCAGAGATCTAAGTACTCGTGCTCATACTGCAACACCAGTGCGTAGGCTCATGGATTTCTATGCTAAATAACTTTTGCTAAATGCCTCCATATGCCCGTTCCATGTGCACTGGTGTAATAACTAAGAGGAATGTGTATATGTGAGTTTTAATGGGGACTAGCGCTAGTAAATAAACACAGTCGGAACTTTAAGACTTTATCACGTTAAAGGTTTATGGTGCAGTATGTTGCTGACTTCCTGTTTGATTCATTAATCTCTTCCAGATGTATCCAGTGAGAGCTCACTTCATAAAATTCTGAAGAAGAGAGAAGGCGAGTTTCCTACTTTGCAAAGTTCGCATACATTGCTCACAAAATGAGGGGATGTTTCATTATGGGATATATTCATTTAGAAATATCCCCCAATTTGTATATAAATAAATAAATATATGTATATAACAGCCAACTGTGCTATCTGTACATCCATCCTATCTATCCACTCTCATTTGTTCCCTCTATTTTCTGTCCCACAGTAGTGGATGGTGATGCCAGGTCAGCTGTGGCTGTGCCTTCCAGCAAGGCTAAACAGTTCCTGACATCTCTACGTAGGCCCAAGAGGAACCTTTGGGATCGTAGCCGCCCGGATGTGCAGCAGTGGATTCAACAGTTTATGTACATGGGGTATGATGAAGCGGTGAGTGAAGGTTAAAAGTCTTCCAGGCATTATGTTTATTTTGTTTATTTAATGTCACTATGAGCATTAATGGCCATTTTAGTGGCATACACAGGGTTACTTCAATACACAAGGTGACACTGAAAATACTCAGTCATACATTAGTATAACCAGCTAACCTAATGCATGTCTTTGGACTGTGGAAGGAAAACGGAACACCTTTAATATATCAATTATATCAAAGATCTTTATGTAACATCAATCTACAAGAAAAAAGCGATTAATGATACCTTGGCATGGTCTGTAGGCTCTGCTGCCTGACTGAATAAATAATGACACACCATGCATTTACATATGAATGCTTGGCTAATTCATTTCAATTCATTTCAACTTTATTATCATTATGAATATATGGGAGGTATAGTATAACAAAACACATTCTGGCTACTTGATTCTTGATACTCCCTGATTCATAAAGTCAAGGACAAGGAAAAGTTTAATAAGTAAACAGTCATGTGACATACATTTCCAACATTTAGCAGATGCCCTTATCCAGAGCGACTTACAATTCATACAGTCTTACAATCCAAGCAATTGTGGGTTAAGGGTCTTGCTCAAGGAC
>JAUZST010013810.1:0-10861 GCA_034779995.1 Parotocinclus haroldoi
TAGTATCTCACAAACGTGCAGATAGTCCTCACAATAATATTTTATTAGATATTTTAATTGGACAACACTGAAAATATGACACTTTGATACAATGTAAAGTACAGATTGTATGACAGTGTAAATCTGCTGTGCTCAGCTGAGGTTTGATGATACCAAGATAATTGGTTCATATGGTGTCCAGTGTGCATGGCAGCAACCAGGTGAAAAGTACAGAGGCAAAAATATCTTGCCTACAGATAAGCATGGTGGTAGAAATGTCATGGTTTGAGGCTACATAAGTGCTGCCAGTTGTGGGGAGCTACAGTTTGTTAAGGGAACCATGAATGCCAGTATGTACTGTGACATTCTGAAGCAGAATATGATCCCCTCCCTTTGGAATCTGGACCTCAGGGCAGTATTCCAACATGATGACAAAACCAAACACACCTATGTAACCGATATCCATCCGGTTCCTTAGAACTTAGTTTATACTGCATGCGGCCACTATGGATTAGTGCTGAGCTTGGAGTCTGATGATGAGGTATAAAAGAGTAAGCAGGCCAGAAGGCAAAAGAAAATGTATTTATAGATTTATGTTACTGTGTTTAATGTTTGGTTTGTGATTATCGTCCAGAAGGACTTCTTTTGTGTATCCATGGTGGCGTGACTGTGGAGTATGGTTTCAAATGGTGAATGCTGATTGGACTATTCGTCTATGGTCTACAATATTATGAGGAGGCTGTAGAGACATCCAGCTCTACAGGCCTCATCCTGTTCTACAGGCCTCATCCAGCTCTACAGGTTTCATCAAACACTACTGGCCTCAACCCCATCACATCTCTTCTCTACGCACCCGGAACAGGATCAAAACGGTGAGACCAATCCGATTTTAATCGAGAGACTATGCATTCTAAGGATGATGGAGACTGATTTGGCTTTCAGGTGAGAAGGTGGACTTTTTTGTTTATGTATTTATATTTATTTTGTGGGTATAAGTCTGGTATGCCTTTAAAGCACGCTTTGTGTACACAGTCTAGTGGGAGTGTTAATAAATATGCGCAAAGTATATGACCTGATAGTTGAACCCTTACTCATAATTCATTATAGTGCAATAGGGAGAATTTATAGCACCGTTACACCTTCAAGACCAATGCCTTGAGATAGGCCTAAACCCTATTGAGCATATACCAGCTCCGTGATGTCATCATTGAGAAGTGGAGGTGGATTCCAATGGCAATCTGTGAAGCTCTAGTGAACTCCAGGCGCAAGAGGGTTAAGGCGGTGCTTGAAAATAATGGTGGCCACACAAAAGACTGCCATTTTTAATTAAGGGTGTACTTTTGTTGCCAGCGGTTTAGATATGAATGGCTGTGTGTTGAGCTATTTTGAGAATTTTGAAATTTTCACTGTTATACAAAATGTACAAACTGTAGATACATATTTCAAAAGTAAGAGTAGAAAAGAATAGCATGTTGAACTATAGATGAAGTACTAGGTCATGTTATGTCAATTGCTTCATCTGCTTCTGAATTACTTTCATATGAATTACAATGTCTTGTATTGATGGTAAATCAATGTTCAATATGCTGATGGGGTGCAGATTATATAAAAAGGATAATGTGTAATCAGGCATTGTGTATCATGCTCATGAAGGAGTGGACAAATTCTTCACAGAGCCCAGATTCCCAGTTCTAGATGAAAACATATGGCTCTGGCAGGCTGGTGGATTCAGAGTTAAATGTATTAAATTGCACTTGAGGCGAATGGCATGTTTTTATATAGAATTTTTGAGGAATAAACAGCTTCTCTCTAGCTGTTCATCAAACATAATTTTTATCTTTGACTGTAACCATTTTGCCTTTGTATACGCACAGTGAAGCACCCTATATCTACTGGGGACTGTGGCAGCCTAGTGGTTAAGGCACTGGACTCTGGACCTGATGGTCTAAAACCCCACCTCCACCAAGCTGTTGGGTCCATAAGCAAGTCCTTTACCCACCATTGCTTGGACTGTAAGACGATCTGGATAAGGAGGCTAAATGACACAAATGTAAATGTTCTTAGTAAAATAATATTCAGTGTAGTTGACAGCCCCAATACAATCACAATACCCAAGATTTTGATATTTTCTTATAAGATATCACTTTATTCCTTCATAAAAATAAAGTATTTGCAGGCTTGGGCAACCCTCCTGCTGTAGGTGTTACATTATCAAATCTAGAAGCTGTTGTTTGTTTGTTGTTGTTGTTTTTAATGTTGTTTTATTCAATCACTTACATAAACCCTGTTTTTTCCTGTTAAATTCCTGGTTACTATATTATCATGCTTGAATAATTTCATCTGAGAAACTGGAGACAGCTGGTCTTTACAGTGTCAGTAACTAGCTAGTGAATTATTTCATAATTATTGATAAAAAGTCTTATTTATTTATACTTCTCTCCCAGGCTGATGCTGAAATGATATGATAATGCACCACACAAGAAATTACACGATGGTAATTCAATCTTTCCACTTTGATGGCACAAAAATAAACCCTTTCATTAATATTAATATTAATATCAACTGCACATTTGTGTTTCATCATTCATAGTGCACCACTACAAAGATATGAATATAAATTAGAAGTGGTAGGAAGCTGCTGCAGTTTCTTAGTTGTGATTTTTCTACTGATTAATTGCTACTTCATTATAGGTCCTTCCTATTGTCCTGGTTATTGTAAATAAATAACGTTTTATGTATTTAATTTACTCCTTTATTCTTTGAACACTAATTTTAACTATAGGCATGCACCGTTTAATGTCCACATTACAATCTGTGAAACAGGATGTTGACGTTAACCAGAAATGACCACAGTCACAGGTTAGTGTAGATAATTTGTACATATTGTTTTACATAGTGTTTAACATACAAATGTTGAAAAAAAAACAGTAGTACAGTACCCTACTGTAATTCTTACATTTATATCTTTTATAAAACTTTTTTGCAGATGTATTAAAAAAAAAAAAGAAAAATTCACATGGACATAGGTATTCTGGCCCTTTGTTATGACCCTTGAAATTTAGCTCAAGGGGACTCTACAAGTCAAGTTAAGTTCATTGTCGCATATACATTGTAGCAGATACAATATAAAGTGAAATTGGAACCATCAACCCGTCTGAACATACAATATAACAAGGTGGGGGGTGGAGAGACAAGACAGGAAGACGTAACTGAGGAAAACTAGAATATGGTAAACATCGAGAGAGGTTGGAGATTAAAAAAAAGCTTGCCCACATACTGTCCTCCGAGGAGTACAGTATATGAGCACGAAAAAAGACCTCCTTAGCACATAAAATGACATTTGTCGAAAGACTAGCCACGGGGAAGGGGGAAAGGGATTGAGGAAAAAACCAGCAACAACAAGTGGCCATCCAGTATATGGCAGTTACCTAGAGCACTCACACAGACCAGTCACGATGCAACTGGAGGGGGGAAGCAGAAAATGGAAGGCATTGGGAGAGAGGGGGAGTCAAAGAGTCGCCAGGGAGTCAAAGCAATAGTCCATGTCCATAGTACAGTGGAGAAAACTTCCAGACAGGCCACGCCCCAGCAGTCTTAGGAAAAGGGGGGGATATGTACAGGTTTCCATAGCAGCGAAATCTTCTAGGGGAGTTTTACATTCTCTCCAGCCTGACCTCAAGACCAAACCACTGATAAGATGTTTGTTTTGGCTTGAGTGATCTCAATTTTTACACAGAACACTCATGAATAGCAGTTCTCAGTTTCTCCACTTTATCCAGTTTTGAGTTCAGAACCGATAGCTTCTCAGAGATTGAATCAATTCCGCTAGTAAAAGTCAAAGTCTGAGTGCCTATGGCTCTTCCCACACCCTCAATCATGTTGGACAGTGGTAAGGGGCTTTGAACAGCTCATCCAACTTTCTATTTCCACGATATACCAGTGCAACACCTAATCCAATCAGCAGGAACCCCGTAATCTTGGTTCTGAATAAGAATACATTCTCAATGACCTCAACAGAAAGTTAGCAGCAAAAGTTCCATCCGAACAGGTAGGCTCCCCCGAGCCAAGGCTTCTCATTGAGAAGATGGTATCAATAGCATTGAGAGACCATTTAATCAATTCCATAATTAAAAATTTTCATCTTTGAGACATTTCTACACTTTGAATGGAGTCCAACTTTGATTGGACATGATTTAAAAAGGCACACACCTGTCTATATAAGATCTCACAGCTAACAATGTTTATCAGAGCCACAAGGGGGGAATAACTGCCTGTAGAGCTCAAATACAGGTTTGTGTCAGGGCACATATACACAAGGCTACACAACATTCTGCTGCACAAAAAGGTCCTAATAGTACAGTGGCCTCCATAATTCTTAAATGTAAGCAGTCTGGAACAACCTCTTTCTATAGCTGGTCGTGCTACCATAATAAATAATTGGTAAAGGAGTTGACCAAGAAGCAAATGGTCACTGAACTCAAAAGATCCTGTTTGGAGGATTTCTAAAAGGTCAACCATCACTGCAGCACTCCACTAATCTGAGCTTTATGGGAGAGTGGCCAGACAGTAACCTCTCCTCAGTAAGAGACTCATGAAGGCTTTCCTTTAAATACCTGGAGTTTGTAATAAAGCACTTCAATGACTCTCAGTTTGTGATAAATAAGATTATCTAATCTGATGAAACACTCTGCCATAAAGTCCAACTGTTTAGTGAATTGTATCAAACGGTTTCCTTATTTGAGCCTTATTCCTATCTGAATTTATTTCCTTGTATATCATATGCAGTTTTTCTTTACCACAGTTACTTCTTACTCCTCTTGTTAAGAGTATAAGAGTATAAGAGTATAAGAGTATATGAACTAGAACTAGTGCTGGCATCACTGTCGTTGTAGTAATGGGCTCTGAATGTTCTTCTGATCTCAGTTCTTGCAATGCAATGGTCTCTACTGGATAAACTCTTCAATGCTAACCGCAACAAACACGAACAAAACAGACTGAATAAATAGTTGAATAAATGCTGCATAGGGCTAAATTTATGTTACCACGGCTGCTTTCCAAGATCTCGCCTGGGGGCTCTTCAGACCCAGTTGTCCTCTGCTTCTATTTTGTCAGTGATGAGATGCTACTCTGTGAGATTGCCTTTGCTCAGGGGTTGTGGTCTTTCTCTCCGTCACCTTATCTTGATGGCAGTGTACTGGTGCTGTGTTTTATTCTTTTTTTTTTCAACTCATCTTGCTGATCCCAGAGGTTAATTGTGGCCAGCTTCCTCATGTCTTATTGATTAGCTAGTGGGAGAGTTTTAGCCTTATCTTCTTTGACAACGGTGGCATGCTGGAGCTCAACTCCTCCATCAGACCTCTACAAAAAAACAATCAAACCATGCCTATCGGTCAGCCTGGGAGTCAGAGCTACACATCAGCCTCCCTGTACAGGAGCCAGAACAATAAGCCATGGGAAATGACATTCCTCCACTTATGTAGCTTATCAATCTCAGAGGGATGACGTACACTGACAGGCCCGTCACTCCACATTATTGGTGCTATGATTGCAAAAACACAATCACACAAGGTCTATGATGAACACTCTGGCCATCAGCTTTGTTGCTGAAATAAGAAGTCAGGAATCAGCTACTGTCAGACCGAGAGACTTTCTCACGCATCTATGTCTTATATAGTAGAAGCCACCTTGCTGTAAATATCTGAAACTGCCATTTATCTTGTTTTTGTTTGAAAGCAACCATCCATCAGTGGTGTAGAGTAACAAACACTACCTTAAGCACACGCACACACACACACACGCGTATATATATTTTTTTCTCCCCCTTGTTATCTGTCAAGGTAAAATATGCACAGGCTACTGTATGTACGGACTACATACATGAAATCTTGGATCATTATTCTGGACATTATTCTGAGGTATTACATTAATTTACCTGTCACTAGAGTGCATGAAAAAAACAGTGTTACACCATCATATCCTTGTTAAACCGTCTATATACATCCTTTTAAAATTCACCTCCTGCTTCTTTCATGAAGCAGCATAATGGAATACCTCCATCTGAAACGCGAACGCTGCTAAAGACAAACGAGGTAGTAAAGCCTCCTTGAAATTATGTAAAAACCACCCCAGTCCCACCAGCTTTAAGTAACACTCTTGCTCAAGTCAGCAGTTTTGAATTAAGTATGCCCTAAATTCAGGACCTCCTTCACAGTTATGGTCATTCCAATAGAAAGGCGCTTGCAAGTGAAATTTCTTCTGATAATATTTCCACCCTTTGTACTCCCTTTCTTTTCAGTGCCCATTACCATCCCATTCTGGCCCTGCTCTCTACTGTTGCAGCTTCTCTAACATTGCTCGCTTGGGTAATCTTCATAAATCTAGCTTTTACTATATGCTATTAAGAGCCTTACTAGACATGTTGTACTGCTACTACACATCATGGATGGCTGATTTTGTTTTGGGCATGTTAAGAATTGGTGTTAGGACCCAAGGATGCGGGAATGATGGAATCCCACGACATAATAATAATAATGGGGAAATAATATAGAAAAACTAAGAGGAAGAAAGGCTCTTGAACATAAAACAACAAGGATGAAATGGCACGCCACTTGTGTTCCGACTGGGACCAACGCACAAACTGATCACGAGGGGGCACCTAAGCGCCAACGGGGCAGGCGTGCAGAGAGCATAAGGGGCGTCTCCTAAGTGGAGAGGCATGGAGGTAGTCCGAAAGCCAGAGGGCAAGCGTAAGCTCGGACGCGTATGTAGCGCGGGTGCGAATGAATCGCAGAAGACGCCAAAGCGTCAAAAGGTGAGCATATAAGCTCAGGGCTTCCTTGTAGCACGAATGTGAATAAAACGCAAAAGGCACCGAACTCAGGTGCATGAGGAGCGTGAACGCGAATAGATCGCAAAAGGTGCTGAAGCACCAGGGGGCAAACGTGAGCTCGGGTGTATGTGTGGCGCGAGTAAGCCAAGCCGCAACCCATTCAGGACAAGCAGCCGATTGGAGCTCACACGTGCGGGACAGTTGACCCTCAAAGTGCCCCTAAAACACTAAAGACCTCTGGTATTGGTTCCCTCCCCATATGCGTCCCTCGGCACTAAAAGCCACAGGACGTTACCCACTAACCCTAACGGTGCGTGCAAGTTTGTAAATGCACCGGTGGTCGGGTGCGCATACCGAATGAAGACGACATGGTAGTGAACAGCGCTAATACCCGCACTTAAATAGCAGGAGAAGCAGCTGATCGGAATCAGGTCGTAAATTAATCACTGGATATAAACCGCCTCACCGATTGCTCTGTAATGGTGACCAGCGAGGACGGCCGAACGCTCCGAAGCAAAAGGCAAAAACCCTAACAGAGCAGAAATAAAATTTGTTAACATATCCTTTGTAATACCATGCTTAGTGTTATTCCGCTGGTTTGTCTGTTTGGTTTTTTACTCTGATTCTTGTCTGCCGTTTTCAGTGAAACTGTGGTAGGAAATCAGAATACCTGGAGCAACCCTATGCTTTTATGGGGAGAACATGCAGACTCCACACAGAAAGAACCAAAGCCATTCTTCCCTTGGTGCTACCCGTCAAGCCACCGTGCCATATTATTATAATTAATGCTATAAATACACCATCACTTAATCCTAATCTTGAACTCAGTGACCTTAATCGAATATTGTAGATCTTTAGTTAGTTGTTAGTTAGTTTTTTTTTTTTAAAGAAAGCTGGTGTTTTTTTAAAATAAAGCAATTTTATTGTGTGGACATATAAAATGTCCCCACAAGTAAAAAATCCAGACCTTTCAATCATCATGGGGACATTTGAATTTCACAATTATCTATAAGCTTGCCCACTTGAAACATATGCATACAAACATACAAACTCCACATAGTCAATGGCCAGTCTAGGACTCAAACCTGAGTCTGTGGAGCTGGGAAATGACAGTAATAACGACTGCACTACAATGTCACCTAAAAGACTTGTTTCTACTTTTGTCCTCTTCATTATTTAGAAAGAAAACGGAGCTTACCAAGCCAGTGTTCCCCTGTGATCTTGCCAAAGCCCTCACGATAAGCGGCCCAGTCCCTGTAAAAGTTTATTGAGCCATCCTCTCTGCGCTGAAAAACCTAGGGTACACAAATGTGAATTAAAAAAAGATTAACATTACCAGGCTGCCATTAAGACATGTGGCATCAGAAGACCAGATGCACAAATAGCTGCCATGCACAATTTAATAAATATGATAATAACATCGGCGCAATAAACAGTTTATGGGAGGCAATAAGATTATGCTTGTCCAACAACCAAGGCAGCTGCAGAAACAAAGAACACTCTGCTATGGTTCAACATCCCTCAACTCTTAATCCAAATTGATCCAAATGTATACATTTATAGATTGTATTACTTTTTTAGCCCATCCTATCTTGGTAATGGTCAACTGGGGTGGAGTACAGATCCTATTCTGGGATTCACAGGGTGTAAACAGTACAGTTGTCCTGTCTTTTCATTCTCGCACACAGCCTGGGATGCAAGTCCATCAAAAAATCTCAACAGGGGTCGCTGTTAGAGCTTCAAGTGATAAGTCAGCTCACTAACATTATAAAAACAATACGGCTATGCACATGTTAATGTTTATGATACATTTGGCGAAATCTTGTTATTAATTCTGCGAATGTAAGGTCAGTTGGTGTCATCTCTAGAAAGAGAAGGCCAAGCTCCGGGGTCGCGCCCAACATTATGATCATAAGTAGGCTACGAAATGTACAGATATATTTATATCAGAAACCAAAGCAAGATGCAAACGATCCGCGGTGTTTAACTGAATGACGACACAAGTGATCTATCCATCCATCCATCCATCATCTTCCCCTGTCCGAGGTTTGGGTCGTGAGGGCAACCTAAGCAGAGAGGCCCAGACCTCCCTTTCCCCAGCCACCTCCACCAGCTCTACCAAGGCATACCAATTCCTCAGACCAGCTGGGCAATGTAATCCCTTCAGCGTTTCCTGGGTCTTGACCATTGTCTCCTCCCAGTTGGACTTGCCTGAAGCACCTCCCCAGGGAGGCGCTCAGTAAACATTACCAGATGCCCAAACCAATTCAACTGGCTCCTCTCCTCATTTATACAGAAACAGAAACGTGCTTGCTGTTTACTTTAGTTTGTATTCATACTGAAGTCTTAGAACCTACGGACTTGAGGCGCCGATTGGGAATTTCTCGGTTTAATTAAGTTTTGTATTTCCCCTTAAGCATGGCCCATGTTACTTTGTTGGGGAATCATGTAATCCCGGCAGGGCAGTGGCGCACCAGGTTCTATGGAGAACATTTGACACTTACATACCACAATTATAGTGTGGTATTTATAACCAGTATTTATCAAATGGCCATGGTTACTGTACACATACAACACTGTTGCATCTCATCCTGGGAAAACGTGCAACTGTTCCACAATCCATACTTTGTTCATGTGCAATATCCAGGACGTCTTATTAGCCAAATGGCTCACACTTAAGCACACTCACTGTTTTTACTGCTGTCTTGCTGACTCATTTGGTTGCCCTCTGGTTTGACTCTGCAACACTGGTTCATATTTCTGCAAATAGTTTAATCCCTCTGTGCTCTGCTCATCTCTCTGCACGCTGATCATCCTGTTAAACTATGCTCAATGCTCTGCTGTGTTAAATAAAACTTTCTGCACCAGAGTATATGCTGTTATGTTTGACATTTACAGCTCCATTTAAGTTGAGTTGTATTTATGGCTCTATTTAAGTGTCTCTGGCAAGGTGATATACGAGTTAAGTAGGTTAATAACATAAATCAGGAAAATTACATTATGTTGTCCAAACTGAGTTTATGTCACACATGTGACTTGGAAAACTAAGCACTGCTTGCATGTCCTCGCTGTGTCTGTGGGGGTTTACCCTGGGTGCTCCCGTTTCCTTTGACAGTCCAAAGATATGCATTTTGTTTAATTGTTGATGCGAAACTGGCCTAATATGACCATGTATGATTAGTTTTCGTAACCTTTGCAAATAATCACAATAAATTAAGATTTAGGCACACTGGAAAAGAGTTGGATAGAAGAAAACACCCCGTTGCATTTTTACAGGTGCCTTGCCTTGCCATGTACCTTTATTATTTTCTTGTACATTCACTGTTTAGTGTTTGGGTTTTTTAGATTTATTTATAAAAAAAATTATTAACATTCACTGGATTTATTTACGTAGGAAACTTCCTTTAAATTTACATTTACTGCATTTAGCTGATGCCCTTATCCTGGGCAATTTAAAGAAGTGCACCTTATAGTAGCTCAAACGGGCAACAGCGTCTTTGTTTGTCTTCCTCACAGATTGGAAGTCCTGCCAAATCAAACAGAACTATCTGGACCATTTCTAAGTGAAAGAACGCATAAGCTTACATTTAGAATGTGGTAAGATTGACTTAGGAGAGGTCTATCACAGGACAGTTTAACAAAATCCCAGTTTTTATTTAATCACAATTACAAAATGATCACTCAGTTTTGAAATGTGTCCAGTTCAGGACAGCACGGTCATTGAAAAATGCATTTTCCAAGCAGTCCTCATCAATCAGGAAAAGGCAAGAGAGTGGTGAAGGCACCGTCCATCGATTTATCTTCCATCACCCCTTCTCAGTTCTTTTCTTTGAAAAACCTGCTGATTCCTCAGAAAACTTATCCAATCTCACACTGGTCAGAGCTGAATTCTCACACACTGGCTTCTCATTTTCCTCCTGGTCTACACTTTGCCATGAACGGGCTAAAATGGCTCCACAGTTCTCTGGCTTTACTGCACGAGTGCTTAACACAAAAAAAATGTAACAAAAATCAGTTTCTCTGCAAATGTTGTTTCCTTCAGACCCCCCTATA
>JAUZST010013811.1:0-10860 GCA_034779995.1 Parotocinclus haroldoi
AGACTAAGAGAGACAGAGAAAGACAGAGAAAGACAGAGAGAGAGAGAGAGAGAGACAGAGAGAGAGACAGAGAGAGAGACTAAGAGAGACAGAGAAAGACAGAGAAAGACAGAGAGAGAGAGAGAGAGAGACAGAGAGAGAGACAGAGAGAGAGACTAAGAGAGACAGAGAAAGACAGAGAAAGACAGAGAGAGAGAGAGAGAGAGACAGAGAGAGAGACAGAGAGAGACGGACACAGAGAGATAGATAAAAAGAGAAACAGGGAGACCGAGAGAAATAGACAGAGACAGGCAGAGAGACGAAGAGAGACGAAGAGAGACGAAGAGAGACAGAGAGAGACAGAGAGAGACAGAAAGGTGAAGACAGGTCTTGGTCTCTCTCTCTGTGTCTCTCTCACCTTCCTCTATCCTTATGATGTAAGTCGCCCCATACAATTTGGACGGGGTCTAGAAAAGCTGCTTTCTTTTGCTATCACCCACCATTCACCTCCACCATCATCTTCTGCAAAGACTGAGAGGGGGGGTGAGGGAGGGGGTGAGGGAGGGGGTGAGGGAGGGGGTAAGGGAGGGGGTGAGGGAGAGGGGTTGCAGTCATGGCTCTGCTGGTATTTGGGAATGCTGCAGCTTTTACTGACACCACAATGGTGAATGCAGCTCAAGAAGCAGCTGCAACAACACAACACAACACAACACAACACTTGAGGAGTGAAGATGATCGGAGGAACTCCCTCCAGGTTATCACCAAACGGTTAGAAACGATGTTCCCCTAATAAAGACGGGAAGGGGTTTACTGTAGATGTTTGTGTCTCTACAGACCATAATATCATTAAACCGTTCCGAATCTGGAGAAATTCCAGTGCTAAAATTAGGGCGATCTGACATTATGGGATGTTTTGTTTTGAAGTATCCCCTAATTTTTGCGATCACTACTGAAGGGGAAGGGGGGGGGGCGACTGCCGGAATAGAAAAACGACAGAGGAAAGAAAGAAAAGCACAAACGATTTACCTGGGAGGAAGGAATGGAGACGAGGAAAGGGAATCGAAAACAGCACCAGGAGTCGGAATTGGACCCTGGGTGACCCTGGGGATCCAGGGTGAGGGCGTTTTGGGGCGCTCGGGTACATGGGCACCCATTAGCTGGGGAATTGATGGGATCGGGATGCCCTGTGGGTCCGGACCTTCATGGGGTCGTTGTGTGTGCGTGTGTTTGTTTTCGAGGGCCTCCAGCCCGGCCCTCGTTGCAGATTTGGGCACGCGCCACGCCTGCTTTAGATCCACCTTCTCAAATCGAATCCAGTCGGCGTAACGTCTTTAGCGAGGAGAGCAGGGAGGAAAGAAAAGCGAGAGGAAGGCCGAGTAAAGGATGAGGCCGGACCCTAATTGGATTCCCCGTGTCCATGCGATATTTCTCATAATGGGCCAATTCGAGATGAATCACCCGGGTGCTCGGGCCCTTTAACACGCCGCTCTGACCACAACAGAGACGTCTCGGTTCCTGCTTCACGCTTTAGCCTTTTTTAGGCCCCGGGTGGATTGATACGAAGTGTAAGGAACATGTTTTGATATTGACGTTTCACCAAAGTGTAAACACTTCATCTATTCAGGAACGCATTTAAAAAAAAGAAAAGCCGCTTTGCACTGATCTATAAATATCATATCGGAGATGTTTAGAACCCAAAGCGCTTTTATTTGATTCGAATAGGAGGGGAATATCAGTCGATTATTCATCGATTTCTTTTTTTTTCCTCCCTGTGATTCCTGGGCTTCTTGTTTCTGATCGTAGATTTGTTGTGTCAGTAACGCCGACCAGGCACTTTTCAACGATTTTTGACGATTACAGCCCGAAGCACTTAACGTACAGACATGGAAACCTAAAAATAAGGGCAAGTTTAAATGAAAGGAGAGGAAGAAATAAAAAGAAAAGCGTTCAAAAATGGGAGGAAACAAAAAAAGAAAAAGAAAAGAAACCTCAAAAATAAGGGGTTAAGTATTAATAATTAGTAAATAAATAATAGTAAATAAATTATTCATTATTAAATAAAGAATTACAGCACCCCTGGTCTGCAACTGCCCCAACAAACCCTGTCTCTGAGGGATTGTGGGTAGTGTAGTATAATGAAACGTAACAGGCAATGTTCTCTTACAGACCATGAAGTGTTCTGGCTCTGCCCGCATGGGCGGAATAACAGTTTCTAGAACTCCCCAAGTGTTTCTCGAAACTGAAATGCATAGTGGAAATGATTTTAAGGTCCATAAACATCTCTAAAATCTTAGGAGATGGTCTGCATGAGCCAAACACAGAAGATAAAGTCAGTTCCAATTTACATCAAGCACGAAAAGAGACGTTTGGCTTCTCGTATTAGTTGGACGCTAACAGAGACCCTTCCAGGTCTGAGTGGTTTGTTCTGTCACGACTTATCCCGGACCGAATGGGACAGGGCCCAGCAGGGGCCCAGCAAGGGCCCAGCAGGGGCCCAGCAAGGGCCCAGCTGCATCTCTCCAGATGGGCATGTGCGTATTATCAGGCGGACTCGCTCCAATCGGCACTCGGAAGGTTGAATAAAAATATTTGTCCTTAAACCGATCTGGAGGATTGAAGAGGGAACTGCATTGCTGTCGCTCGGCCCCTCTCGACTACACCTGCTCCTCCTCGGCTCTTGGGACGAGAGATGAGAGGCAAGGTGACGAGGGAGAGGGGTAAAAGGGGAGACGAGATGAAATGGCAGGGGACGAGACAGAACGGGAGAAAGGAGAGGACAAAGAGGGAGGACGAAAGAGAGCTTCAATAGCTCTCAGCTTCAAAGCTGCACCTGAGACCCCCACGGAGTGTGTGTGTGTGTGTGTGTGTGTGTTCACTTGTTTGTAGGCACATCGTATTTTTATGACGATAAAAACAGGCATATGGTACAGCACCAAAAAAATAACATACCAAGGAGGAGTTGGAATCGAACGAATCTCATATGTGTAACTGATCACAAACTGACAGGAGGCTCTAGTTCCCCTGTTAGGTTGCCTCTAGTCCGGATACGGAGCTATAAAGGTTCTGTATTTTATCCTGTCCCACATTTACCCTCAGATGTTCCAGCTGACTCTGTAGATCCCAGGTTGCTTATTCTAGAGTCCCAGCTGCTCCCATAAATGCTTGACTGGAGACAAATCTGGCAACCAGGCCGGCCAAAGTGGCGTTCTAACCTGGCAGGGACCTGACCGGGTCATTTGCCATGGCTCTTCAGATGTTCACACCAGCAGTTGGGGCAGATGAGCAGATGAGTCCACCATCGGATCCCGAACAGAACCCGGATTCATCTCTAAAGACGCCACGGTTCCAGTCCAGAACAGTCCAGGTTACTTGTTCACGACATCGCTGCAAATAAAGGCAAAGGTGGCCTTCTCCTAAGCTCCTGTTAATGGTCCGGGCGGAGACAGGGGTGTGTAGTGTGGGATGGTAGTGGATGAGGTATTTGATTGTGGTTCAGAAGGTCCAGGGTTCAAATCCCACACACAGCTGGGTCCCTGAGCAAGGCTGTGGTAGCCTAACGGTTAAGCTACTGGACTATGCACCAGTAATCCCTTACCCATGTGCTCCTATCAGATATTGGTGAATGAAGGTTCTGAGGGAGGGGAGAGAGATCAACGCTCTTCAGTTTACTTTCCAGGACTGAAATTCCTTCAGATTTTGAATCGTTCAGTGATGTTGTGCTCTGTAGAGGGATCTTTCTTTGAGGAGCATCGTTTATAAACATTTGGTGATAAACCGGAGGGAGTTCCACGGATCGTCTTTACTACTCAAACACCCAGCCTTTCCTGGATGCTGATTTTGGACCAAATCGTGATTAGAATCGCCTGTTTGAACTTTATTTCGTTTTTATTAGCTCTAAACTGGCTCCGTCCCACCTTTTTTCGGAACGTGTAGCAGACCAGAGAGGCAGGAACGGACTATGGACCAGAACGTCCAGGGTTCAAATCCCACCCCTGCCAGTTTGCCACTGTTGGGTCCTCGAGAACCCAAAATTGCATGGATTGTATGAACTGTAAGTTTCTCTGGATAGAGACGGTGCCCCTTGTAGGAGCTGCTCTTATACTGGGGGTCTGTCTGGACCGTCCGCAGCCAGTTCACCATGTGTGTGTGTGCCCCCATAAAAAACAGCTCCCTAACAGCTAGGTCAGAAAGGCCCAGATGGAGAGGGAATTCACCAAAAATGACCATCCCTCTTCTCTCCATCCCATGATGCCCCCCAAACAATGTCTCTCCACCGGACAGCTCTCTCTTTGGTAGCACACTGCCAAAAAGCAGCCTCTGAGAGCCTTTTTTCAGAGCAGCACTATTAGGGGAAGCTTTTACGCCCTCTTGTGGTAAGACCCAGTGTTTAATCATTGTTATATCTGCCCGGGACAGCGGGATTTAGTGAGGCTGCGCACCTCGGATTCCTGTTCGACGTTGTAGCCCATCTGCCTCAAGGTTGCCACATTCCTTTCTTGAAAACACCGGATGCTGGAGCTGCCCTAGTTTCTGGAAGCTCAGCGTGATTTTTCATGATGTCTGGAATGAGCGTGTGCACCGCGGCTTGTGGCGTGAGCACACGGTTAAGTGGAAACGTCGAAGATCTAGGGAGTGGGGAGCAGAATGAGCAACGCTGAAGGGAAGGAGGAGGAATGGGAGACGTCGCGAGGTGACTGAAGGCGAAAAATAAGCGGGACGACTAAAAGCAGGATTTATAGGGAACGGAGAAGGAAAGAAAGGAAGCCGAGAGAGAAAAAAAAAAGCTAGAGTGAAGAAAAACGGGACGTTATGAGGCGAGGAAACAAAGGAGAGAGATACAGACTGATAGTGCGCACACGCACACACTCACACACACACACACACACACACACACACACACCTTCCTTTAAAGCAGTTTGAAGCTCCAGCCGTATATTATTTGTTCTCTTAGCTTACGTGCCCTCCAGCTGCAGCAACAGCACCCCCAAGTGGATCAGACAAATCAGAAAACCTAGGAGGCCATGGAAAACGTCCGGTCCTGCCTCTCAGATCTGCTACATGTTCGAAAGGGGTGATTCCAATCTTGATTTGGTCCAAAAGCAGCATCAGGGAAAGGCTGAGCGTTCGAGGGGTGAAGATGATCAGTGGAACTCCCTCCAGTTTGTCACCAAATGTTCATGAACGATGTTCCTCAAAGAAAGATCCCTAAACGATTCCCGAATCTGGAGGAATGTCAGTCCTAAAAAAACTAAACTGAAGAGGGGTGATCTCTCTCCCCTCCCTCAGAACGGTCATTGATCAGTATCTGATAGGAGCATGTGGGTAAGGGATTACTTTATCCAAACCTTTATCAAGCTCTACAATACAGAGTTACATTCATAAATACCGCTTACAACTTTACTGTACCAAAAACAAGCCTCGTGTTATAACCACGCCCACAAGCTCCGCCCACTCCTCTGGGTTCTGAGGCATCTAGGAAGGAGCATTAGGATTATTTCTTTTTGAACCAAAGATGAAAAAAGGAGCATCCAGACCGTTATGAGGAACAAGTCCAAAATCCAGGTTCTATCATGGTACGGGGTCGGGTCCGGACCCTTTGTAAAGGTCGTTTACACGTCTGTGATGCAGCATTAATGCAGGAAAGTACACCGAGATTTTAGAGCGACACAAACCGGCTTTAAAACGACACCGTTACCAGGGACGTCCCTGCATTTTATAGCAAAACACAAACAAAACGATTTATGTTAGAAACCATGTCCAATAGGGGTGATAATCCATTTAAACACTGGTGTCTAATGTTTTTTAGGAAGTGGAGGAGAAAATTAGGGAAGCTTTGTGCGCGTTTGACCTAATTAACAAAAAACCCAGAGGACGTGAGCAGTCAGCTTTCATGTTATGTTATATAAAAAAAATAAGTTTTTTTTGTTCATGTAAACCCAACTGAACTCTATCGACGCGTGCAATCGCTGGCCACTTTATTAGGTACACCTGCTCAGCTGCTCGTTAACGCACATATCTGATCAGCCAATCGCACGGCAGCATCTCAGCGCATTTAGTCCATGTGGACATAATCAAGGCCAGCATCCGAACGGGGCAGACGGGTGATTAGTGCGGTTACTTACTGAGACGTAGACCGCTGCGAAGGCAGCCAAGGTGGCGTGCTGTGACGGAAAAGACTTCCTGAAAAGACAAAACACACAAGCTTCAACGCAAGCAGATGCATTAATAGAAGAGGCACGTTTGGGCGCTATTAGTCATTTGTTTCATCGAAGGCAGACTGCCTACAGGACGTCTGAGCGCAGATAATTGCGCTGCGCATTGGAGTAGAGAGGCTGCTGAGGTTTGAATAGCGTAACCATGCAAATGGATTTGTGTGGGTGTCTGGAGCAGCAGATTCATGAGAGATCCAGGACCGAACTCTGCGTGGGACTTATGTAACGCTGCGTGTGCTGACAATCCATGGCTTTTCTACAGATACCCTGCGAGATGCTTCCTCCAAATTTACATTTGAATTTATATCACTTCGCAGACGCCCTTATCCAGAGCGACTTACAGTTCATAGGATAAGGATAGTTCATGGGTTCAAGGGCCTTGCTCAGGGACCCGACTGTGGCAGAGGTGGGGATTGAACCCTGGACCTTCTGGTCCATAGTCCAGTACCTTAACCGCTAGGCCATCACAGTCCCTTTGAAATCATGCACAGGCTCAATTTTTTTTTTAGCGGGGAACCTCCTTTGAGCCTCCTTTTGCCATCACAGATTCCACTAGGTGTTGAAATGGTTCTGCGGGAACAAGGAGCCATGCGGGGCATCGTCTCACAGCTGGCGTAAATTGGAAGTAGGAACGGACATGTTCTGGACAGGCTGTTGTGCAGCCTGCCGTGTTTCAGAAACTATCCATAGGATCCAAATCTCAGCAAAACTCACGTTCTATCTGGAGCCAATCCATGACTGTGCGGCTTCCATGGCACGGTGGATTGTCCTTCTGCCACAGGGTAACCAGCTGCCATGGAGGCATGCTTAGATAAGCTTTACTGTCCCAACGTCCATCCACAATGATCAGAAAACGGAAGACGCAAGTAAGGCCTTTTCACACGGGTCCGGTTTTTATGGGTGGAAAAAACGCGTCCTTTTCCATACGCCAAAGATCTCAATGTTAGGAGAACATACCAAACTCGACCAGGCAGTAACAGCAGGCAAGGACTGGACCCAGTGCGGCATATATCCGTTTTAACTGGGGACGTTTTGTTTTTTTACCATTAAAGAGTTCCATGACTGTATTTCGCTATAAGGATACAGGTGTCTCGTTTATCGTCACTTAATCGATTTTTAAATGAAAATGAGTCGCACAACACACACAGTTTATAAACACAGTAAAAGAGCTCCAGTCGAGCGTTCTGACCTGCCGTTGTTGATGGCTGAAGGGTCGGAGCCCGAGCAAATGTCGTCCACGATGAAGGCGTTCTCGTCACAGGTGGTGTTGAGGATGGTGTAGTTGGGCTTACAGATGGTCAGGAAGTAGGGTGCGTGGTAGCCCGTGGACAGCTGGATGATGTCGGTGATGAGGGCCGTGATGCAGAGGCCAAATATGTGAACCCCTATAAAGCGCGCACACACACACACACACACACTTCAATTAAGCTTCCAATGTTGGAGCACTAACTCTTAACCGCTTTGAATTTCTCCAGTAAATAGTATAGTATAGTAAAACTGCTCTGACTAAGTAACAGCAAACAATCAGACGAAATACAAACGTTTTCATTTATTCTAAATACATTAAGAGCTGGGGGGTAGAGGGGTTGCAATAAGCATTCGACCCTGCCGACCCACTCACAAAGAACGGAGAGGTCTGTCATTTTTATCGTAGGTAAACTTTACCTGTGAAAGAGAGAATCTAACAAAAAAAAAATAAATGAAAAGAAATCGCAGAAAATCACGTTGCATGATTTATTGGATGAAACAAGTATTTGGTACAATGGAAAAACAGACCTTAATATTTGATACCACACATAATACTGAGCTTCCTGCAGTTTCCTTGACCATGATGTTGGGCCACTGCTCCATACAGATCTTCTCCAGATCTTTCAGATTTCCGGGCTGTCGCTGGGCAACATTACACGTTAGCTCCCTCCAGAGATTTTCTATCAGGTTCAGGTCTGGACCCTGACCAGGCCACTCCAGGACCTTGAAATGCTTCTTACAGAGCCACTTCTTAGTTGACCTGGCTGTGCGTCGGGTCACTGACATGCTGGACGTCCCGGCCATGACCCATCTTCAACGCTCTTACTAAGGGATTTTGTTGGCCAAAATCTTGCGATACATGACCAAACCCATCCGCCCTCCAACACGGTGCAGTCGTCCTGTCCCGTTTGCAGAAAAGCACCCCCAACGTATGATGCCTCCACCCCCATGCTTCACGGTTGGGACGGTTGGTTGCTCTCATCCTACTTCTTCCTCCAATCACGGCGAGTAGAGTTCATACCAAAAAAACCCTTTCATTTTGGTCTCATCTGGAGCATTCAGAAGAGATTTTTAGATTCTGTCTCTCACAGTTGAAATAATAATTAGGAGGCCCATGTCATTTCTGAATGCTCTGCAGTGACTTTAGGGGAGTTTTGGAAGCTGTTGGAAGTTTTGGACAGAGTTTCAGAGAGTTTTCTGTACATCTGAAAACGCTTTCATTCTGTTTGTTTATTTTGTGGCGTTTTAGTTAAACGTAGCTGTAGTTACAGACCGGCTTCTTTAATGAAAGCCTTTTGCATTTGTACTTTATTCAGTAGCTTTTATGCGTCTTGAGAAAACTACAGAGGGTGTACGTCCACTTCTGTTTGAGCATTTCTGCACGTGGCCAAAAGTATTGAGACACAAACCCACATTCATGCTACTCGTCACGTCTCGAGCCCAGTTGGAGTTGCTTCGGGGGAAATGTGGATCAGCACAGAAATCACAAATAAAAGGCGGATTTAATAAAGTCGAGACCAAGGAGAAGTCCAGATGGAGTGTTAGGAGCATTTGTAATGTTCAGCTGCTCATGGTGTGAAGGCATGTGGGAAGAGCCTCGCTGCAGCCTGGTGGATTTCGTTTTCATTTGGCTGTACTGCCGTCCTGAAGAAAGTTGCGGGAAAAGGTTATAGCTAAAGTGTGATGGACCGGTGGTCATTTTTTCCCTGCATGCTTCCTAGTTCTGCTCCAGGCTGCTGTGGCTGGTCCATGGGATCACCTGATCGTCCAGCCTTCCATACGCAGACTCGCCACCTTCCCGGGTGAGATCACCCCTCACACTTTCGTGCACTGAAGATCTGACACGTTGACCCAATGCAAGTAAGTACTTCCGTCTACAGCTTGTATAACGGTCTGCATTGGCCCATTCATGTCCAAATCGCTGGCGAAAAAAGTGAGTACACCCCAAAGCGAAACTGCGCCCGACTGTGTCGTTGTTTTGTTTCTCCACTATCATTTTCCAGCCCTTCCTTCACTCTTTTGTTTATGGAGATCACCAGAGCTTCACTAGGTCACCACCGGAACCGTGATGACATCACAGAACTGGTGGATGTTAGAGACCTTGCGCTCCTCCACCTTCCGTCTGAGAAAGCTCCACAGATGCTCCATAGGGGTTTAGGTCTGGAGACATGCTAGATCTTTACCCTCAGTTTCTATAGTAAGGCAGTGGTCTTGCTGGTGGTGTGTTTGGGCTCGTTATCGTGTTGGAATACTGCCCTGTGGCCCAGTATCTGAGGGGAGGGGATCATCCTCTTACTTATACCTATAGCCATTTTAAACTTGGATCATTTTTCATTGGAGCTTTACAATATATATATATATATAGTAATTATATTTACAATAAAGAACCGTGGGAGGGCCAAGGGTCCATTCAATATTAAAGTTTGGTCATTTGTGTCCAAATGTTGCTCCAAATACTCCGAAAAGCATATCGTCTATCGATAACAAACTTTATCACGATGCATTAAAATATCGTCCTATTGCAAACCTAAGTTAAACTGAGCGTGTGCTGCTACTTAAACTTCCATTATCATTATTATTAAAACAAGAAATTGAATGCCTACCCACAAACCTTACAGCCCGCCGGATGAAGGAGTTGAAGTTGCACCCGGCGGCGTTTATGTTGGCCTCCGTTTTGGTGGTGACTCTTCTTTTGATCTGGCAGCAGTACAGGATTCCCTCGCCGATCATGATCTAGAATAACGTCACATGGATTAACAGGGCTGGGTCTTTTCAGCCTTTTCAGCCCCTTTCCGGTTCAAATCATAAAATCGATCACGAGTTTTCTATTTTAACCCCCAACCTTCAAAATCAAATTCCCTTCGCAATTCGCAACATCCCCCGATATCCAAATAGGATATTTGAAATATCCCAATTTTAAATATACGTTCAAAGTCCTGTTCCTTGTGTCTGTCACGGCCAAAACGAAAGCATATGGGAGACGGAATGAAAGGGAAAACGACAGAAAGACGGACAGAATCGAGGGCTGACTGACAGACGGAGACTTTATGTGCAAAACAAGAGACAAGACAGTAGAGAGAGAGAGAGAGAGAGACAGACAGACAGAGAGAGAGACAGAGACAGAGACAGAGAGAGAGACAGAGAGAGAGAGAGATAGAGGGAGAGGAAAAGAGAGAGAGAGAGACAGAGAGACAGAGAGACAGAGACAGAGAGAGAGACAGAGACAGAGACAGAGACAGAGAGAGAGACAGAGACAGAGAGAGACAGAGAGAGAGAGACAGAGACAGAGACAGAGAGAGAGAGAGAGACAGAGAGAGAGAGACAGAGAGAGAGAGAGACAGACAGAAAGAGAGACAGAGAGAGAGAGACAGAGAGAGAGGAAAAGAGAGAGAGAGAGACAGAGAGAGAGACAGAGAGACAG
>JAUZST010013812.1:0-10860 GCA_034779995.1 Parotocinclus haroldoi
GTGTGTGTGTGTGTGTGTGTGTGTGTGTGTGTGTGTGTGTGTGTGTGTGTGTGTGTGTGTGTGTGTGTGTGAGATAATAAAGAGGTTATTCCTTGCCTGAGGAGAGAAACCGCCTGACCTCTCCAATACTGATACTCTTTGTGGATATTTGGATTGGATGAACCATACATTCGCAGCCGACTCTCGGTCACTTGATGGATCATCGATCTCCACACGTTTCTGTCTTTCATCCATGTGATCCATGAAGTATTTCAGCAGAATAGTACAGTAGTTGACCATTGCTTTTTCCATCCCTCCCCATTTATCTGGGCTTGGGACCGGCATGCAGCTGTTTCCAGTTACACGACTGGGGTGTTTGCAAACACAAGTCAATGACAATTTAGAGACACCAATAAACCTAACAAGCATGCCTTTGGACTGTGGGAGGAAACCCGAGTACGCGGAGTAAACCCACACAGACACGTGGAGGACAAGCAGACCCCACACAGAAAGGACCCAGGCCGCTCCACCCTGGGATTGAACCTGGAACCTTTTTGTTGGGAGGCAGCGGTGCTACCCACCGAGCCCATTTGTGAATATATAGTACAGTATATATTTGTGTAAGTGTGGTAACTTCCTGACTCTGGTAATACTTTAATAGTAAAGCTCCCAATACAAGCCTAGCTGGTAATAAAATTTCTAATTTTGCTTAAGTTAGCTAACATTGCCAGTACAATTCTTTAAAATCTTTGTAGTATAATACTGAAGATCATTTTTGCTACTAGTGCTACTAATACTAAGTAAACTGTGTCAGCAAGTGCTAAATCAGTTAGTATTGGTAGCTGTGAATACAGATAATACTTCTAACAACTGCTAATAAGAATGATATAGGTAGCTAATATGGTTAATTGGATCATTTAAATGGGTAATAAATTTCACTAAAAGTGCCAATTAAAAGCTGCTGTTTTTGTACAAGTGTAGTGCTGCTAACGCTGCTATTAAGGGTTGCTAATTTAAGCCTGGGCTCAGTCTTCTGTTTCTGATACGTGAATGATATATTTTGACTGATTCATAGTAAACAAATGCAACTCTGGGGAAAATTATTCTCGGTGATACTGTGTAATACACAATTTACAAACATATGCAGCAGTACGGTGCAGAATCTGCAGTGACAAGTCACTGGCAAGCCTGGTGGAAACCTAATGAACCTCTTTTACTACCTTAAAAGGGAACACATAAAAGAGGAGGCAGAAAGTCAGATAGTCCGTGGGTGGTGAGGAAGACACTCCCAGTTACTGTAGCACTTCTGACATCACAGGTTGACACCCACAGTTAAGTTAAGTTTAAGGACCAAGGGGCATATTTGTCCAATACAAATGTGTCCAGGGACAAGACAACAAATATGGACAGGACGCCAAATGCGATCGAAACAACCCAGTGCAGTCAAATTTGTATGAAACCACTCAGTGTGTCGGTTATTATTTTATATAAATAAAATGTTTCATTGTGAGATTGAGAGGAATTTTGTGTCAGAATAACTAACGTTGTTATTATTAGTGCAATCCTTACGGTCCTGAAACGGTTGACAATGTCTGTATTTACTGTTGCGTTGTGCTTTGTTCTTCTGCCAGAGATTGTTGACGGCAACGCTAAGATGACACTTGGAATGATTTGGACCATCATCCTTCGCTTTGCCATCCAAGACATTTCAGTGGAGGGTCTGTAGTGTTCGCTCTTCTCTCTCCTTCTTGCAGTATTTTATTATCATGATAAATAAAGCTAAAGCTTGTGTTGCCCCAGGTCTGGTTACAGATTAGGATGGATGGACAGTGACAAATTAAAGAGTATATTTTCATTAAGTGTTATAAGGTATGTCTACCAAAGTGTTTAGACACCCCTTTTATTGAGCTCTGCTGTTTACAACCCATTCACAATATAAAGCAAATATTTATGGTCTTTTCATAGAGAAATAGTGGCAGTAGAATGTCTTGTACTAAATACGTCAGTGACTCTCAATAAAACACTTTTATAGGTTTCTGATTCCAACAAGTCAGTTCATGATAATTATTTATTCAACTTTTCAGACAGAACCTTGACCGTGATTCCATAAAAGACACTGAAACTGTCACGTGACATCATACGCCCGCCTGACTGTCATGTTCCAAATTTAAAGAATAAAGGCTGTTGTAGCAAAATAAGTCAAACTAGACACTAATATTCATGATTTGGTTGTAATGGTTGGATGTCCACAAACTTTTGGCCATATAGTGTATATACTTTGAGCAGTGTATCTGATCTAAAACACCAGCCCGCAACTAGAGAAACTGATATTTTCGGTATTGGGTTCAATATTGGTGTCATTTATTTATTATCCGATCTGATATCAGACGGACAGGGCCAACCGAGTTATTGACTTTCAGTTTGCAAGTGAGTAAGCACATGGTGTTCGCTGTTGGTTTAACTAAAATGTGATTTGTGTGGAACCTTTTTGTCTGGGAACGCCAAAAGCAGGTAGCACGTTGCAACCTTTAAACACGATACCAACAATAATAATAATCATAATATTAGTCAAAAAATCTCCTGTATTAGAATCTGTGTTGGTCTAGACAGTAGATGATCACCATAGTGAGCTGGTTTGACCACGGTGACCCGGTGGTGCTGTCCAGATTACTGATGATTACATGGCGACTCTTACTGACCCCTGCAAAGGTTAGATATTCTCCTGGCAGTTATGAGCTTCCTCTGAATTCCTCTGTGTAGACAGCGGTCAAGCTGAGTAACCAACTAAACAGGCCATTGGAGTCAAGCAAGTTGAGCATTGTATTTTTCTTATTTTCTTGTTCTGCTCACTAGGAAATGGTTTTACCTTATGCCATGCTGTCCCATACTCTTTCCTACTTTACTATTATACGTTATAGATAAACTGCTTTTTAAGGTTACTAATAAACACTTCCAATGCTGCTAATAAGTTTGAGTCCTTGTTAGGAGCTCAAGCCTGTCTGGTCCATCTCCTCTGGCCTCTGGCATCTAGCACCAACAACCATGTCATGTTCAGAATCGCTTAAATCACATCTCTTGCCCCTTTTAAAGCTCAGTTTAAATTTCAGCAGGTCGGGATATCAGCAGCACCAGGTGCAATGCAGAAATGATCGTTACTCAGGGTGCCAGTCCATCACTTCAGAGATTCCAGATGACTAAATAATGTCTTTTGAATGAGGAAGGAAACTGGTGTGTCCAGATGAAACCCACACAGACAACACCGAGAGAGAACAGACAAACCATCCAATTAGCACTTGGGCCAAGACCCAGGTCTCTAGAGATTTGAGATGGTGGCGTCCCAACCTGAGAAAAATCTTTAAAACTTAAATTTGAACTTTTTTTTCCACACCAATGGCCTATTTCATTTATTGGGGAGTACGTCTATAGCAACTCCATGGTCTGGCTAGATCATTATTTTGTGGCTCTGCACCCAATATTTTTTTCTTCTCCAAAACATTTTCTAGTTTGGAATTTAAATAGATTAAATAGATCCATTTGCTGTGCATTTCAAACATAACAGAGACCCAAACATTCATCTTCATTGCTTTCGTTTTTATATCTGCAGTTCCCACTTAACTGGCATAATAAAAATGTTATACATCTTCAAACTAGTTACTTTTTCTAAAGTTTTATCTTTTTGAAAGTCAGCTTAAGTGTCTCAGTAAGAATCAGCTGGAGACCACGGTTCCTGAAATTGCTTCCAACTCTGATCTGTGCTTGGAAACATCAAATTTCTCAAGATAAACACAGTTTTGGCTTGCCTTAGCGCAAATCTAATTGGGTCTATTTTAGGATTTGTGTTTATTCTGAGGGAATTTTAGGAAAAACATTTGTAGCAAAGTTAATACGTGCATAAAGCCATGAATGAGAATAAATGAAAGCACCAATAAGTGTCCTGGGTTATGAAAGAGAAACAATTGAGCAATAAAATGATTCTACAGCTACTCATTATTATGGACTTTCATCCACAGTCACCTGATTTAAACCCCATCAAGTGTTTATGGGGGACCTTGAAGACAAATAGAACATTGTTAGAAGTTACACTGTCATTTATCACCCAAAAAGGGTGATATAAAACAATTCAGACAGAACATCATAAATTGAAGTTGTATACTTGTCACTCAGATTCTTATACAGATTATATGCAGGTGTTTAATGCGCTGTCTAATGACCACATAACATTCTGTGAAATGGAAGTGTTGACCAAAATGGATGTTGACTGAACAGGGCATTTTCACAAGAATACTCCTCTAAACAATCCGTAAATATCCTCCCTAATGCCTTAATGTATGGAAATTCACAATAATTAAAGAAAATCTGCTAGTGTACTTTTTGCGACGCTGTGTAGGGGATAAATGTAACACTTCAGATAATGCTTAAGAACATGGAATGATGGACCTGTTTTGACAGGCGCCTAAAATTTACTGACAGACAACAGAAATTACAGACAACACAGAAGATTAGCCAAATAAAACAGAGTGTGTGTGGACCAGTTTATATAGTTATAGAGAAAGATAATACAGGTAATGCTGGGGACAAAGAAATGTTTACTGCTTGCAATAGGACAGGTCTATACACAGGAGCGGCTTTTATAGCAACAGAATTAGAACAGTCTCTAGCCAAACGTGAGCTAACGAGCAAGTGAGCACATGACTGGGTAAGCTAGCTATACGTATATACAAATGAAGGACTTCTGCTCTTCTACTCCCGCCTCTGCTCGTGCATCTGCGGTATTCACCGAGAAAACACACAATGTCAAAAGACGTTCAAATTATGTCCGCATCACGTTGGTCAGTCCAGGACCGCTCTTGCTCGTGTGGTGGACGAACAAAATAGGTTCACTGTCTGAACATCTGCCAAGGAAGTCAAGGACAAGCTGGGCGTCTGTAAAAACATTTATTCTTTATTGTACTGGAATTTGTATGTATGTTTTAGAAAGACGTTGAAAAAAAAAACAAAAAACATTGATTCTGGACTCCATCAGCTTTACATTCTTTTAAACGTATGTTGTTGACATAATTTGAACGTCAGCATAAGACATCTAAACTACGTTTTCGAAAGACGTCACTAATGCTATCTTTCTGGACGCCTTTTAAACATTCAACACAGACGTGAAAACGACGTTCGTTGTTAAAAAGACTACGCAAAAACGTCTTTTGACGTTATATTGACGTCTTTCGGGCGTGTCTATGCTCAGTGGGTCGTTGGTCGCTGAGGTGACCAGCTCTTTAAGGCTGCCGCTTCAGAACTTCCAAGACGGATTTTTCCTTTTATTTTTTGCTCAAATTTGGAAGTTCAAATTTGTGAGACCTCGGCCGTTAAAATGCATTGACGTAGAACGGATGGCTACTAGACAATAATTTGCAAATGAATCGTTTGCTCTAGATGTTAACTTGTTGCTAATGCTGCATTTGTTCCTACAGAGACCTCGGCTAAAGAGGGCCTGCTGCTGTGGTGTCAGAGAAAGACGGCGCCTTACAAGAACGTCAACATCCAGAACTTCCACATCAGGTTTGTGTTTGTGTGCGAGTGTATAAGATTAATAATTAAGCGTGAGTACGTCTTTGAGTCTGTTTGCTTCCTAAAGCGCTTGATGTTGCACTTGGCTAAATCGCACAAGTCGCACGATAAGTGGGATGTAAACGGCATTGGCTAACGATGCTAGCTGAAGAATATGCTACAGGTTTTAGACTCTCGCTTTGTGCTGAATGGGGTTTGTGCCACTTACACAACGTTACATCCTGTCCACAGTCTCCCTCCCTTCCTCAGCAAGTAGAAACCAGATAAGGCATGTGTGTTGTCATGGGGATATCGGTCTGTGTTTGCTGTGTGCATGTGTGGGGTGTGTGCGTGCGTGTGTGGGGGGTGTGTTGAGATTATTTAACACATACAAAGCAGTATTCAAAATTATTATGTACGATGTTCTCAAAACATCAAAAGCTGGAAGTTAAACATCAAATGGCAGAGTGTGTTGCTTAAAGTGAATGAACAGAGTAACTTTGAGTAAATTAAAGGTGCCCAGTGCACCTCCTTGTTCGACCCTTATTTAAAATTGTAGCGTGCGTTTATACCACTTACCGTATGGATGAACTTTGTAGTTTAACAATCACAGACTGTAGTCCATCTCTTTCTCTACATACTCTGTATTCCTGTGTACCTGTGTTCTCTGTTTGCAGATACTATTTGAGTGATGGATCATAGCACTGCTGTGACGCTCATGTATTGGTGGTTTGTTAATGCAGTGCCCGCCTTTTGAAGCTAATGATATTTTAGATTTGGGAACCACTATGACAGTCTGTGTTTTGCTGTAATGGGGGAATCATACACAGCAGTGCTGCTGGAGTTTTTAAACAGTATCCATTCACTATTCACGCTATTAAACACATTTACCGTTCTGCTCAACCAAGTAGAGGTAAAGTCAGAGACGGTAGCTCATCTGTTGTTCAAAGACATCCTAACAGACTGCCCCAAGAACAACAAAGAGAGACAAGAAACACAAGAGCAGTATTAATCTACCTGGCAACCGTGAAAATGAAAATATAAAATGGTCTGAAATGGAAAGACATGAGAAAGTATTCAGACAGTAACGCAACAGCCTTCCCTGCCATTGAATAAAACACGTGTTAAATATGGCGTTGAAACCCAAACAAACCAACATCTGTTGTTCAGCAGCTTCTTAGCCATCCCCAAACCCTTCATCAGTGCACACAGGAAGCTAGTGGCTGGACATTTTTGGTTAGTGGACTGTTTTCGGTCCGGCAGTAACACTGAGGTGTTTTAAATCCTCCGGCAGCGCTGCTATTCCACTCACACCAGCGCAACACGTGCTTCCACACCATCACCCCATTTGTTTCTCTGCAGTGCTGAGAACGATCAAGTCAAATCAGTTTTATTTATGGAGTGCTTTTCACAATGAAGCATTGTCTCAAAGCAGCATCACAATATGATATTAACTTATAAGGCCAATGCCAAATAGAGAAGGCCTAGGGTGTCAGTGGCAAGAAAAAAAAACCCCTAAATGCTGTAAGGAAGAAAGCTTGGGAGTACCTAGACTCAAAAAGGGGCCATTCACCCTTGGGTGACATGAGATGATTGTAAATGATCTGTGCTGGTCTTGAAAATTTAGAGAACAGGGTAAAGGGGACTAATAAAGTACGATTTAAGTGTAGAACTACAAAGTGCCTCTATATGGTAAGTGGACCTGGACAATGAGTAGAAACAAGGAGTTGGAACTTGATAAAGAGATTGGTAAGTGTAAATGGCCCTTGAAAAGGGCTTAGTTAACTCAGTAGAACCATAACATCAGCAGACCATAAGGACCAGTCTTTCTTTTCTCTCTCTTCCTCTCTGTTTGTGTCACTGATCCTCTTTCTTAGCTGGAAGGATGGCTTGGGATTCTGTGCTCTCATTCACCGGCATCGCCCAGAACTCATAGATTATGGCAAACTGCGCAAGGTAAAGCACAAATCCTTTCCTTTTGGGCACACTGAGTGCGTTTAGGTTCACTCAGTAATCCGATCACAAATCAAAATTCAGCATTTTTGGGTTAAAGTCGTAACCTAAACAGCATTGGATTGCGTTAGGATTGTGTTAGCCATAAGAATCAGAATAAGGAATTTGATAAAGGCTGGCCGTTATTTCGGTAGCCGGATCTCTTAGTGCATGCATCCCCTTTACTCTAATTTCAAATGGTTTTCTCAGTCTGCACATGCATACAAATATACCCGAGCAAGGTGTAGAGCTAATCCAGAAGTGCCTGGCAGAATCTAACATGGTTGCCAGATCTGCTTCCTCTAAGTGCACTTATTTTTCTGTAAAGCTGCTAACAAATATTGATTGCGGTTGCAGGACTTTGAGCTCGTTTCTTAAGTGTATTATTATTATTATAATATTATTGCAAGTTGGTTTTGTTGAGTTGAACGTTAAATGGAAAATATACATTAACATTTTTTTTAACTGATCGAGTGTTGTAATAGGCAGCCTGTTTTGGGCTTTTTGTCCATTCTTTTTTGGAGGATCTGGCAACCCTGAAATGAAACACCGCTAAATGGCTACTTGACACTTTAGAGGAGATTCTGAAACACTGTAAATGCTCAAGGAAAGGAAGTATTTGAATATTTCCTGTAATCTTATATTTATATATCTTAATCTTTGATCTAGTCTATAAGACTATAATCTTTTAGATAATGGGAGGCTGAGAGATTTATTCGCGAGCTTATTGGCTGGTTGCAAATTCGATTTTGCAACCTGGAAACCTGGAGATTTCCCGTTATCTGACTGGCCAAATGCATGTAAATTCATTGAATGAATAACTGACAAAATCTGATTTCCTGCAGCTATCGCAGGTATCGAGTGCGTGTAAAGGCCCTCACTGATCTACTAAAGCTGTTTTTTTTTATAACTGTGTTGGCTATTTGTTTAATAAACAATGTCAATTTTTACAGGCTAAAGTCTGACAGGATCTGATTTTGTCCTTCTTCGCTACAGGATGACCCCATGACCAACCTGAACACTGCATTCGATGTGGCAGAGAAATATCTGGACATCCCTAAGATGCTGGATGCAGAGGGTAAGATCAAGGAAGAAAACAGGAAAATGTGTGGGGGAACAATTCCAATAGGTGGTGTTTAGGATACGATCAATATAAGGATAACAGAATGAAGAGAAGCCCAAACAGGGTACACAGACCTTCCAAAACTTCACAGGTAGTTGCCAGAAAGTGCACTTTTGTACGTTATTTGACCACAGAACCTGGTTCCACTCAGAGTTCCAGTAGTGAACTCGAGGCTTTTAAGTTTGCGGTTAGATAAAAGAAAGCGCTTTCTTCTTGCACGCCTTTCACATCGTTTGTGGCCATGTAGGGGGTGTTTAATTGTAGGTTTAGAGACTTGGTGACCCCCAAAATGCTACCATCTGCTGCAAATGGCTTGTGATCCTTACAGAAACATTTGCCTCTCAGACTCAGGTGTGTAGCTAATTTGTAGTTTGGTATAATTTATACTGATTGAACTGGGTTTGCTTCCTCTACCTCTTATAGGGTGAAATGTGACCATTAGTTAGTTATGTGAACAACTGCAGGTTTGGGACTGGTTATTGGTCTGTTTGGTCTAATCAGATGATAAATGACATCATGCCAGGGCTGACTGGTATAGGCATGGTGGCACACGAAGTGTGTACTCGACAACCCTTTGTTCAGTTGTGTTACTGGGATGACTAACATCAAAAATCTTTTCTTTCTATAGGTCATGTTTAAACATGATTTAGGTTTTGTAGTACAGGTACGTGCCATTTTAAGGCCTGAAGCAGGACGCTGCCCCAAATGGATGCTGACCAGACATTATTATAGTAGCAAATGTTGCAGAAGTACACTAGTTGTTTACTTAAATGGCTTATATATTTAACTCTAATAGAAGTATGAAAGCCGCTCACTAAACCGCTCACTAAAACTATGGGTTATTTCATGAAAATATGCCATAATAAAATATCTTATAATTTTTGAGCTCATTGCAGTGTGAAGTGTGAAATCTCCAGAACCTCTCAGTCCATGTGTTATAAAGCTCTGTGTAAAAAAAAAATATATATATATATACATTTATAAATCTGTGTATTTTTCTGCTCTTCACTTCATGTTCTTTTATTATTACCTGCACTGGTCCAGAGATACTCTGTGCTGAAATACTTCATGTTTTCTGTAGAAGGCTGAGAAATGTTAGAAAGCACTGCTGGTGTTGGAGAGTGTTTCTTTTATTTGTGTGGGTTTTTTGTTGTTTTTTTTTTTTTTACAAATAAATACAGGTGGACACGGATCCAGTGCTTTAATAATCTGTCTTTTCTTTTCTTTTTATTTAGATTTGTGTTGTTTAATGTCATTTGATTTTCTTCCTTTTTTGTCTTCTGTCCTTATTAAATGGTTATTTTTTTTTCTTTGCTCTTATTCTCTCTCTTCATTTTTCTCTAATTGTGTCCAATATCTTCTCCCCCTTCTTTTTCTTTTTACTTTTCTGTCTTTCCATGTTTCTTTATTTTTATATCCTAATACAGCATTCATTATCTTTATTTAATCTTTTTTAAACTTTAAAACAAATGCTTAGCTTTATTTAATATGTTAATTTAAATCATAATTTTTCAATCATGTCTCTTTCCTATATATATATATATATATATATGTGTATGTATTTTTTTTTTTTTTGGCTGGTGTTTTTCTTTTCATTTTGTTTTAATAACATTCTTGTCTTATCTGTTTTTTTCTTTCTTTTCTGTGTATATTTCTCTCCTTGCTTCATTCTGTATTTTTAATTTCTCTCTATCCTTCACTTTTTTGTCATTTTTTTCTTTCTTTTTTATTCTTTATTTCATTTTTTCTCTCCTTCCTTTGCAGTTCAATGATTTGTTTTCTCTCTTCTTATGTTATTTCTGGTCAAGCCTATGTCTCTTGTTTCTAGCGTTCTTTTTATAATTTTGCTTTCTAAGTACTTTTTAATATATTTTCTTACTGTTTTTTGTTTGTTTTCACTTTATTTACCACTTCCTTTCCTCATTCCATCCATTTTTCTCTTCTTCTTTTTTCCTTCCTCTTTTTGTTTCTCTTTTTTATGTCATTGATGTTCTTTTTCTTTCTTTCTTTTCTTTTCTTTACTTTTCTTTTTTTCGTTCTTTCTTTCTTTTTTTGTTTCTTGTAAGTGATTGATACATTTTTTTTAACACTGAAACAGATTTTTTTTATTTCAGACTCTACACATGCAGTATCTCTCTCTCTCTCTCTCGTGCTCTCTCTCTCTCGCGCTCTCTCTCTCTCTCTCTCTCTCTCTCTCTCTCTCTCTCTCTCTGTATTAACACTTGATT
>JAUZST010013813.1:0-10860 GCA_034779995.1 Parotocinclus haroldoi
GAAGAAACCTTGGGAGGAACCAAGACTCAACAGGGGACCCGTCCTCCATGGGCGGCCTAGATGTTAATTAAACAAATCCTAACTGTATATTAAATATACATGATACATGTACACCTTTTCCTGTTGGAGACCCTGTGACCCTGACCAGGAAAGTCAAAAGAGAGAAATCTGTCACACATTTTGTTCCGCGCTACACCTTCGCCTTAATAACATCACACAGCCAGCAAATCAAATTATATTGCCCGTTCAAATGCTTTCCTCATACTTCCAGTACGGTCAGCTTCATATAGCAGCACTCGTGAAATAGTGCTCAGAAAAGAACTCGTGCACTACATCAGGAGTTCAGACAGTGCGAGATCAGATAGCATTTAGGAGAATTAAGCACCCAGACGTTCTAGTGGGAATTCGGATAATGAGATTTCAGGATGGGGGGGGGGTTTAAAATACCTCACGAGTCATAGCTGGGGTTCAGATAGTAGATTTAGGGAGTGGAATACTGTATACACTTTAGAGAGAGTTCAATTAGCAGGTTAAGAAACCAGTCCCACCATGTCCGGGCCACACCAGAGTGTAATTACTCCCTCTATCACTTAGTTATTAGGAGACGCCTCTAATCACTTACCGCTGATATCTCATTTAAAGCTTATTTCTTATTATTGTAATTAATGTAGTAATTATTGTTCATTTCAATTGTATTATTTACTTAATTTTACGATTACTACATTTCATACTAATTATTTTAATTAACATCTAGGCCACCTATGGCGGTCGGGTCCCTTTTTGAGTCTTGGTTCCTCCCGAGGTTTCTTCCTACCATTTTAGGGAGTTTTTCCTTGCCACTGTCGCCCTAGGCTTGCTTAATTTGGGATTGGTCTTTTAATATAATATAAAATTGTAAAGCTGCTTTGAGACAATGCTCCGTTGTATAAAGGTCTATAGAAATACATTTGACTTTGACTTTAAGGGACTAAATGCTTCATACTTTTCTAGTGGGAGCTCCGACAACAGAGAAGGGGATTAAAATACGTCATACGTTATAGTGGGTGTTCAGATTGTGGGTTTTGGGAATTAAGTAAGTTGTTAATAAGTGGTTGTTGAAGTAGCAGGAGTTTAGATAGCAGGTTAAGGGAATAAAATAACCCTGTACGCTATAGATCAGATTGCGAGTTTTGGGAATAAATTAGCCTGTATGTTATAGTGGGAGTTGAAATGGCAAGAGTTCAGATTTAGAGGTTATTTAAGTAAAATTATTAGAAGTTATCAGTAGGAGTTTGGATAGCAGATTAGGGATTAAAATACCTCATACCAACTGGAGTTCAGATGCTCAGAAGTTCAACCTGAATCGGAATGATCGTTCAAAACCTTTAGTGTTTCGAGTTTTAGAAAGCTTTGTAATATTTTAGACTCTAAATGAGTCCCACATTGCTGTAATAAACTCCCACCACCTTTTTTTTTCCCCTCCCACTCCAGGATCTGATGCAGCAGAATGACATAGCGTACGTCCTCAACGCCAGTAACACGTGTCCCAAACCAGACTTCATTCCCGAGACCCATTTCCTGCGGGTTCCGGTCAATGACAGCTTCTGCGAGAAGATCCTGCCATGGCTGGACAAATCAGTGGAGTTCATAGGTCAGAATCAAATGTGCTTTTGAGGATTAACTATGGATTTTGCAACTATTGGTAATGTGTGTGTGTGTGTGTGTGTGTGTGTGTGTGTGTGTGTGTGTGTGTGTGGTGCTTCTCTAGCTATTAGTTTGTCCTCACTTGCTATCATTTTAATAAAAGACTGCTTATAGCTTAAGTTTTGGCACCCTGGGTTAAATAGATGCGATGTATTACGCTAGGGTTATTTCCTGCAATAGTCTGTTCTTTTGATAAACTGGCATCCCGTCCGGCAGACACCTCCACCTGCACCCTCTGATCTCTGGGGATAGGTGACGGAGCCCCCATGGCCCTGACCAGGAAGAAATATAGTTCAAATATTTAAACAGGAACGGTCATGTTATGAGGGATTCTTTATGTAAATCCTTTACAAACCTTGTCTTTCTTCCCCAGAGAAGGCAAAGGCTTGTAACGCCCGGGTTCTAGTGCACTGCCTGGCAGGGATTTCCCGATCAGCCACCATCGCCATTGCTTACATCATGAAGAGGATGAACATGTCCTTGGACGAAGCGTACAGGTATGATTGTGACTTCAGCAACAGGCTTGCAAGAGAAATTTGAGGGACACAGAATCGTTAACCTGACTCTGACTCTTTCCTGACGTAGGTTTGTGAAGGAGAAAAGGCCGACCATTTCGCCCAACTTCAACTTCCTGGGCCAGCTGCTGGACTTCGAGAAGAAAATCAAGAGTCCAAGCGAAGCCACGTCCAAGGTTAAAGCCATCCAGGCAGATCTGGCTGACAAGCTCAGTCTTGGGCCGGAGAACGAGTGTTGCACCCCATCCACTGGAGCTGGAATGGAGAGATCCACCGCAACACCCCTAGAACCTTTAACGCTGCCTTGCGTACTGGCCGGAGTCCCTGAGGAGCAGCTCCTGGCTCAGGCTCTGTGCAGCCTCCAGCTGAGCGAAGGCGTGGAGGACAGCCTTCGCCTGAAGCGCTCCTTCTCACTGGACATCAAGTCGTACGGGGAGGCGAGCGTCGGAGCTCCTGTACATACGTTCAGCGGAGGAGACACGCCCGACTACTACAAACCGTCTGCGTTTAAAGATTCAGCAGTCAAGCCGTGCCAGTTCTCGCCTGTACAGGAGGTGTCTGAGCAGTCCACCCCTGAGCAGAGTCCGGACAAGGAGCAGGTGGATGGGCCTTCAGCCGGCAGAAGCAGCAACTCCACCAAATTGGCTAACTTCAGCAACCAATCGAGCAAGCCCAATCCTCTACCCTCCTGCCCTCAGCCGCTGCAAAGGAGCGGCAGCCTGGAGGAAACCGCGAGTTTCCTGCTGGGTCTGTCCCGCTCACAGCAGCAGTTGGCCAAGACGGGTCTCGGCGCCCTGAAAGGCTGGCACTCGGACATCCTTCTGGCGCCGGTGACCGGCGGCTGGTACCTGTCGTCCGAGTCGGCACGGTTCTACTCGACCTCGGCCATCTTCAGCAGCGGCGGGAGTGGGGGAGGGGGAGGCGCACAGGCCACTTTCGCAGCGACCTACAGCTGCAGTCAGGGACTGGAGGCCGTGAGGAGGCGCAGCAGACAGAGGAGCAGCGAACGCGGAGACTCGCGCCGCAGCTGGCACGAGGAGAGCAGCTTTGAGAAGCAGCTGAAGCGGCGCAGCTGCCAGATGGAGTTCGGAGACGGCATGACGGAGAGCCGGTCCAGAGAGGAGCGCGGGAAGGTGGGCAGCCAGTCCAGCTTCTCCGGAAGCATGGAGATCATCGAGGTGTCCTGAGCGTCCCTTTGAAACCCCGCTGAACTGCGATGGCTTTTCCCCAAGAGGGAAGATGTCAAGGCTTCTTTTCTTAGGCAACATGTTTGCTTGTTTGGACATAGCGGTGCTCTCTCAGACTTTTCTCTATTAACTGATCAAGAATATTTTTGTACTTTGCAGGTAAGAACTTTGGCCCGGTGCAGCAGAGCGAACTCTCCCTGCGTATCACTGATTGTTCAGAACTGGACACGCAGTCGTTTTGTTTGTTTATTTTGAACTGAGCCCGTGTTTGTTGGTGGACGAGTTCAGCTCCCTGGACAGAATAATAGATGTGTGTGAAAATTGTGTCAGAACACTTGGGTCACGCCAACATTCATATGAGCACCAGTTCTGTCGGGGGAAAGGATTCCATCTGTAGATCACGTTTAGGGTCAGCTATTTTTTTACATAAAGTTGTGACAGAGTCTAAAAACCAAATGGTGAATGGCGGAGGGAAGGAAAAGCCCTGATTTATATAGGAAGCAAACTGAAATGTGGAGCCAGTCGTCCTCGGGGTGATTTTACACCCAATCTTTCACTATGAAAAAAGGACGTTTTGAGCAGGCTTCAAATGAAATCGGTCACACTGTCAATGATTCATTAAATCTTGGGTGAATTCTATAATGGATGTCTGTGAGTTTCAATCCGTCATCGCAGAAAGTGTCAAAATTTGCATTCGCAGACTTTCAGTCCTGAAGCGAGTTTAATCAAGCATAAAATATTACTGTGCAATACGTTGGTTTAGAGGACGAACATATTTTCGTACTTAAATCTTCAGCAGTCGAAAGGCTCCAGAGATCCGTATCTGTAATCAGTAATCTTGTTTACTCTGGCATTAGGTTAATTGGTCACTCTAAATTGGCCCGGTGTGAAAGTTACTAGTACCCTGTTGTAGAAATCAGTTGACGCAGAAAGCAATGCTAAATAAAATAAAACCCAGGACCGGTGATCCAAAACATTTTAAAGCTGAATTTAGCATAGGATTCCAAACAGTTCATAATGCCTGAACTCACGTGCTTAAAACCTTTAACCTACAGCTGGGTAAAATCATGAAAACAAAGCTTATTTATCTATATAACTGTTGAATATCAGAACAGGATAGCCCAGTATCTGTGGGACAGTATCATACAGTGAAGAGCTTGCAGGAAGAAAATCGAACTTGGATGCTTTTTGTATGCGTATTTGTATATACATAATACACTGCTGCCAAAAATGAGGGGATATTTATTATTATACCAACAAAGTTTTGTATCATTCATTGAGTTTTATCATCGACCTAGGACAGAAAGGTCAGATTTGGCTTGGACATGGGTCTTGTCGTATGAAAATAGTGTTGAAATGATACACGTGGTGTCTTTTGAATAGCCAAACGTGCTACGATAACATTAGAACATTGCACTGCATCCATAGGATTCGTGATCCGATTTGGCAATGACCCCCAACTTCTTGATGAAGTCGCCTGGAGTAGCAAAGAAAGCAGTCTTGCAGGGCTCCCAGAGTTCATCAGGATTTTTTGGTTTTGTCTTCCAAGCCTCCTCCTTGATCCTACCCCAGACATGCTCAATAATGTTCGTCTCTAAGGACTGGGCTGGCCAATCCTTGAGCACCTTGATCTTCTTTGCTTTCAGGACCTTTGATGTGGAGGCTGAAGTAGGAGAAGGAATGCCATCCTGGTGCAGAATTTGCCCTCTCTTGTGGTTTGGAATGTAAAGGGAAGGAAGCATGCCTAGATCCTTCAGGCTTGTTGATGTTCCCATTCACTCTGCTGCAAAAATCTCGGACAAAACCATACTGGATATGTAAGCCCAAACCATAAATTATGGGTGGATCTTTGGCCCATGGGGGTTCCAGCAGGTCTTCAGTAGTGTGTGTGGCGATTGGGATAACGTTTTTGTAGATACAGCGCTTTCTGGTCAGCAGTTCTCGTGTAGAAAAAGGGATGGCCCTGGACTGTCGAAGCAACAACCTTTGTTTTAAGAGGTCTGTCTGACCTGGGATTGACATGAACGTCACCAGTTTCAAAATCCTTTTCTTATCCTCTCCACACTGACTTCAAAATGTCAGGCAGCTCAGCAGCAGACTTTGTCTTGTCAAGGTCTTGATGATCAGCACTTTGGTTTTGAACCTGGCATGACTGGCATATCAGTGGTCAGGTTTTTTTTATACACACCTGCGAACGTGTTAATTACATGATATGTCCCAGGTAAAGCTCTAATCTGTCATTGGTTGAATAATGTAAAGACTTTTAATTGCAAAAACAGATGTTATGGGCTTTTACCAAGCTGTGGCCATCAGGACACGTTTTGACAGTTTCATTTTGCACCCACTGGATATACTGCTCCCAAAAATTAGGAAATACTTCAAAATGTAATATCCCCTCATTTGTGTGAGCAATGTACTATTTTAATTGACTATATCCTTTCTGTGTGGAGTCTGCATGCCCTCCCCGTGTCTACACTGGTTTTCTCTGGGTACTCCGGTTTCCTCCCACAGTCCAAAGACGTGCGTGTTAGGTTAATTGGTGTTTCTAAAGTGGCCCTTAGTGTGTGTGAGCGCCCTATGATGGATTGTGATGGATTGTTTTGCACCCAGAGTTGCAGGGTGGGCACCGGCTGGCCTGCAGCCCTGTGTGGATTAAGCGGAAGATAATGGATAATAAAGATGCTTTAAGACAACGCTCCATATATATATATGCAAGCCTAGGGTGATGGTGGCAAGGAAAAACTCCCTAATTGCTATAAGAAGAAACCTTGGTAGAACCAAGACTCAAAACAGCCTAGAGGTTTTTGATAAGAATTAAACCGTTACCCAAGTAAGTTTAAATACACAGAAGTTAAATATGTAAATTATAAGAAAGGGAAAAGAAAACCTAAGAATGTAGAGAATGTACTAAATAAATTATAAAACAATAAGCTGGAGTATTTTACACGAGAGAACGTAAACCTATAGAATATAACTGAAATAATAATAAATGTAGTTAAGAAAAAATAAAAGGCAAAACACAAACGTTATACAATTCCATTTCAGCCTTATTTTACTTTTGCTGAGATTCTGAAGCTGAACTCCATGATTTCGCAGACTAGACATTTAACATTAAACAGTTGTTAATAATTACATTGGCCGTCAAAGCTCTGTCGTGAATTTGTACAGTAGTGGCTAAAACGGACAGATATCTCCCCAGACGCGATTGGTGCCGTATGAAGGTGGAGTCGTAACCAATTTTTGGCAGATATCACATGACTGTATTTCATTTGTCCGGGGAGCTTGCACACCATTTTCCACCCGTGTTATGATTCATCCCGTGTGTCCGATGTTGCCTTCAGTACTGAAACTTGAGCCCAAAATTGAAGCACGAATGAAGATTTCGCTGCATGCTCTGATCTTTTGTGTGTGTAGCAACTATCCAGTACCTCACGAATCCAAATTAAGGGCTTACGTCTAGCTTTTAGAATTTGTTTTGCATCTTTTTTTTCTTCTCATTTGTAGCTTTTCTTAGTTAAAAATCTCAGGTCTTAACAGCAGGAAGAGGCGTTTTTTAAAAGAAGGTCCTGTCTTTGCCTTGAATTTCCTCGCCCTGTAGCCAGCATTTTTCATTTTAGAACCAGGGGATTGAAGCAGTGGCTTATCTTAATGGCTGAAGCGACGTCGGTTATTAGAGGGGGAAGCAGAGCTGGAAAAGGGCTGGGCTCATTCTGTAAACAGCGGTTTGGCCCAGGGAAGAGGAAGAGGCTGGAACTCTTGCAACTTGATCTTGCCTGGGATCAGGACAGATTGTTTTCCTCTGATGCAAACTTCCTGTCGGGTCTGCCGGAGGAACAAGGAACCGTATACAGATTCTCCTCCTCAGTACAAGAGCGATCGGTCGTTATGGTTCTGACCGTGGCCCCTGCGTTACGATGCTGCCTCATGTCATCACACCAAAGGTGCTATGTTTGGGTGATGATAAAGGCTTTGAACTTTTGGGGGGAAATTCAGTTGAAAAACCAGAGGTCTTTGGTTCTTAATTCCCGACGCTTCATGTTCTCTCTGCTCGATCGCCACCAGTTTACAGAGCAGCTTTGGTGATACTGTAAGTCACCATGAAACAAAGCAAAGCCTGTCACCGGGTTGCCACTTTGTGAGGATTATTTATTGAAGGGCTTAATGGTAATGGATATAGAAGATGTTTCGGACATTTGTACCCTGGAGACCACGCTAATAATCACCTGCCAACTTCGCACGCTGAGCGAATAAATAAATAACGGAATAGTGATTCAGTTATTGTTGATTTGCGCCTTAAAATAACAGAAGCGACAGATAAATTCCTGCTGGGGTACACTCGATCCCCGTCATCCGACTGTAGCACGTTCCAAAAAAGCAATAAGACATCGCACTCTTTTTTTTTTTTTCTAATTTTAACAAATATTTTGACTTTAAACATCGGTAAAACCTTTACGTTTACAAATAAGCCTCAGGGTGTGTCTGAAATTAATTGGATCCTGACTTCAAACTTCCGAAACCAATCAAGTTCGGATTAAAAAACCCATAATTTAATCTCCTTTCAATTGTTAGCGTGATCTGGTAGAGCAGCGGGATTTCTGATTGGCTCTCCGGTCTGCCTGTTACCTTCAGACTGGACAGGGCTTCCTATCTTTAACAAGCACGGGCTTGTTTTTTTCCCAGCTGTAAACGCTACAAGATGGAATAAACCATTACCTCATAAAGAACCACTGAATAAAATGAGAGGTGGGTGAAGTTAGAGGTAAAGAATCTCGTTCAGAATCTTCTTTTCATTTCCATTGTAGTTCAGGTAAGAGTAAGGGTTCAAATGGGAGTTCAAATAACCCAACCAGGAATCTTTTTAGGAGTGTTTGGACTATTTCATTTTGTCTGGTCACTTTTTCTTTTCAGGCTCACAGGTGAAGTGAATAAGATTAACAGCAGGCCCTGCCCAGTGGTCCGACCCGACCAGGTGTCCTGACGAACCTCCTCTAGCTTAGACACACCCACTCATATGTGCATGGTTTGCCAGACTCAGCCAGAAGTACCAATCCAGTGGCGAACATGCCAAACTCCGCATAGACAGATGCCAATAGGTAAAGCTCTAACTCTTAACTGGGACCTTGTGTACATAAATACATAAAGTGTTCTCAAAATTAATGCATTAATACTTTTTTCTTTTTTTAAAGTGAGGCACCCGTACTTATCGGCTATTGTCCAAAATGGTCCCCTAAATACTATCGCCGTAACATTAAAACCATCGGCCTAAAATTAAGCAGCTTCTCCTTGTGCTGTCGGGCCTCCTATGGTATCTGACACCAAGACTTCAACAGGCAAAGTCAATTTTATTTCTATAGCGCTTTTTACAATGGAGCACTGTCTCAAAGTTATGAGGTGGAGCCTTTATGGAGATTTGAAGGCCAGGAAAACGGTGTCAAGTTCCTCAGGCCATCTCTGTTTCCACTGCCGTTAGGGAAGCACTTGGTCTGCAACAATGTTTAGGTAGGAGATATCTGGCAAAGTACCATCCACGTGAATGCCAGGACCTAAGGTTTTTCCAGGGAAAAAAAATAATTAATTAATTTAAAAATAAATAAATAAATAAAAAAATAAAAAATAAAAAAAATATATATAAATATAAATATATATATAATGTTAATCTTATTGCCTTCACCTGTCCGTAGACGATCTCAAAGCCTGGAAGCTACGGCGACTGTTCAAAACCAGGAGTTTTTGCCTCAGGAGTCAAAACACGTCATTTGTCCCAACCACTGCTTTACTGAGTTCTTCTCAAATCCCCATGTTATTTGTAACTGTGAGTATTAAAAAAAAAATCACTGGCGTACCTTTAACGAGGAACGACGCCACAGATGCAGCTAAAGAGAATCCAGCGCCATCGCTAACCAGAACCAGCTCAAAATCCCACAATCAGGGTCTGGGATGTCTTTATTTCTCCATATTTTTCTTTTCCTGTAAACACAATAAAGGCGAAGATGGGCCCATTAGACCCGAAGCTCTGAATCCAAAAGCAGCGCGAGAGTGAGCGAGTGAGCGTTTTCTTGCGAATGCTCCTGAGAAGGTCGTGTAATGAAATGAATGACTATACCAGACTGTTCTGAGCACTTGCTGCTCTGTCGAAGAGATGAATGTCTATGTCGAACATGTACAACATGTACGTCTTGAAGCTTTCTCAACGCTTCCTCTGTAAGGTTGGGACCACGTACGCTCAGGAAACGAACGCATCGCACTTGCTTTGTGCCTTAAAAGCCATTCATTGGGATTTTTATGCCCCGTCTGGCTTCTGCCAACGGCCGGAATGCCAAACTAGTGTTTAACGGCAAAACTTAACGTCTTGAGACCAGGTCAGTCTGCAGACAAAATAACTGCATCGTTTGGTCTACGAATAAGATTTGAATGTTCACAAGGTGCAGATTCAGCGAAACCCCAACAGTACGTTGTATAACCCAGCACCGATGCTGCCGTTCGTTCTTCTGATTGGATGTAGGGGCAACTTCTCAGACCTCGGAGCTAAACCCTCAGTACGAGACCTACTGCAGTATCTGTTTTCTTTCTGAATGACTACACGATGATCATGCGTGCATAACAGAGGAACGTGAAGTGTGCAATGGACTGACAGGTCAGGATGCCATCAGCTCATGGATGGTACCGGTGTGTAAAGTGTGTGAGAAGAGCCTGTGGAGATGATTTGCGAGAACATAACGTGCCTTGTATGTGGTTTTCGGTGTGGATGAAGATCTGTGGTGATTGTTGGTAGTTGTAAGTTTGACTGTTGAAATAAAAGCTGAGATGGTACTTGCCATACGATGCTCACTTTATACTCGATGCAAATAGGACCAGAACCTTCGTACAGTCTTGTGAAAAAGTTTTTTTAATTTTTTTTTTTTTTTTTAAGAAAATGTTCACCCAACCTCTGCAGAGAACAAACTTATATAACAAGTTCCCCACTACAGTACCTGATATCATTATTTAAATGATTCAAGGAATCAAAGGAATTTCAGTGCATAAGGGGCATGGGTGCAAGCCTAAACTGAAGACCCATGATCTTTGATCCCTCAGATGGGAGCTGGCATTCGCACGAAAAGGACCATCCAGATTGTTATCAGTAACAAATCCAAAAGCCAGAGTCTGTCATGGTCATGGTCATGGTCATTTAACACTTCTGTGAGGGTAACGTTAAAAGGTACATTGAGATCTTGGAGCAACGTGTGCTGTCGTGTTCAAGTCGTCATCTTTTCCATGGGGGAGGCCCATGTGTTTTTCAGCAAGACAATACAAAACCACATGCTGCACACAGTAATTCAATTCGATTCAATTTGATTTCTATAGCGCTTTTTACAGTGGTACATTGTCTCAAAGCAGCTTTACAGTAATATATTATCTAAAAAGGCCAATCCCAAGTTGAGCAAGCCCAGGGCGACAGTGGCAAGGAAAAACTCCCCAAAATGGTAGGAAGAAAC
>JAUZST010013814.1:0-10859 GCA_034779995.1 Parotocinclus haroldoi
GTGTGTGTGTGTGTGTGTGTGTGTGTGTGTGTGTGTGTGTGTGTGTGTGTGTGTGTGTTTGTGTGTGTGTGTGTGTGGTTTCAGTACAGGTTTCAGTGAGTAGAATAGGAGTTCCTTGTGCCAAGAATGCAGACACGCTTTCGCTCAGAAGCAGCCAGAACAATGCCCCAGAGCACAGTTAAAGCTTTAGACAGGATTAAGACAATTGCTGATTCCTCAAGAGACGATTAATCTTAATGTTTTAATTTCCTATTCATAAAAAGAGCTTGTGTCCTTCGGGTGGGCAGGTTACCGTGTGTGTTTGTGGCGTAAGAATGATTTTCGGTGTGTTTGTCTTGCTTAAATCCCTAAATTGTTAGGCGAAGTGGCTAGAGTAGTCAAAATCCTTATCTAAATAGAGAACCAGTACTTAAAGAAATCCTTCCAGAAGTAAAAATAACAGGAGTGGATAAGTGACGCATAGCAAAATTCATAACGTACAACAATAAAACGGATAACATGATGGTCCCTCTAATCAAGCTTCCATACATGTTACATATCATAAATTGAACTGTTTGCGTGTAGGAAGTACCCTGCTCACGTAAATTAGGGGATATTTCCAAGTGAATATAAGGCGATTAAAAAGAAGCATTTGTTTTTGGGGTTTTTTCGTTAAGAAAGATCATCAGAAAAGCAAATGAAGTCGAAGCAAGTTGTTTGATTACTCAAATGAGATGCAAACTCGATTGTGGTGATTGAGCAGCAAGTGATATATTCATGGGGTGAACAGAAGTATGTTAAACTGGACGAAACCTACTGGTCAGTAGGGTGTATGATCACCCAAGAGTGCCAAAACACACCGACAGTGATGGGGCATGGACAGGATCAGATTGTCCAGCAGTTCTTGTGGGATCCTCTTCGTATTCATTTTAAAATATCCACTTAGTATGGTGAACAGTGTGGAATTGGTTCGGATGCTATCGGTACACGCGTTACCGTGTGACATTCACTGGAGTTTTGTTTGTCCAAGTAATGGAAACTGTGAGGTATGACAGCATGCCTGGTACGAGAAGTGCTTGAGGTTTCCATTTCTTTTGATTACAGGGGACTAAAGGGTTATTATCATGGAGTGGGGCAGCACAGTGGGTAGCACCGCAAGGGTTCAATCCCAGGGTGGAGCAACCTGGGTTCTTTCTGTGTGGACTCTGCGTTTTGCATGGGTTTATTCCATCCAAATACCCTTAGTGGCCCTTAGTGTGTGCCTGTGTGCCTGTGTGCCTGTGTGCCTGTGTGCCTGTGTGCGTACGCGAGCCCTACGATGGATTGGCGTCCCGTCTAGGGTTGTTCCTGCCCTTGCTCCTCTTGTTTGTTGTAGAGTATGAGACTGCTGTCCTAAAAATGCAGAAGAATTGATATTGTAGATGAATTAATATTGTAAGAATTAATTTGTTCACATTCACTTGTTTTGTAAAATACATTTGCCACTGAAATTAAATGTAAATCTTTTGTCAAGGGATAACTGTTATTCCTTTGAGGCTGATGGCATTGCTGTCCTCTGAGTCTTTTTTAACAATGATGCTAAATGCTTTTTTTCATATAAACAAGCAGAAATAAACAATTATATAATTCTGTATATTCGGATCATACGACGCGCTTGATGTTCCTACCCTCCCGTGATCTACAGTCAAAGGAATCTCTTTCTTCTCTACAGTCTTTGTACTTGGTTGATTTACTTCACCAAAAAAAAAACCCAAGACACTCGTTTACCCCCTGGCACCTCTGTTCATGTTATATCAGGTAGCTCAGTATGATAGAAGATTTTCTAAAATGCAATTTTCCCCATGTGCTGTACACACACACACACACACACACACACACGTTTGTCTTGCTGTACTTGTGGGGACTTTCCGTTGCCATAATGATTACTGTAGCTAAGTCGTACTACACCTAAGCTTAACCTCAATAATCAAAAGGAAAACTTTGCGCTCCATTAGGTTGTGGAACAAAAATGTGATTTTGTACTAAAAATCCAGAAGAGTTCGGACATGGATTTTGTCGTGAAATTTAACCAAAGTGTAACTTTGTCTGACGTTGAATGTGGATTTTCTGGCAATTGCATTTTACGTTTACATGGTATGTCATTTAGCAGAGCGACTTATAATTAATACAGTCTTACAGTCCAAGCAATTGTGGGTAAAGGGCCTTGCTCAGGGTCCCAATTGTGGGATCTGAACCTTGGACTTTCTGGTCCATAGTCCAGTACCTTAACCAGTAAACCCTCACAGTTCCAATTACCCTGATATTACTCTCTCTCTCCACACACACACATACACACAGGCTTCTTCTGTGCTGTTTCTAATGTACACTGATGTCACAATATCAGTATGCTGAGAACCGTTACTGTTTCCCATTCCATTAAGTTTCCATCACTGTGGAAACCAGAAACTGATGAGCTGTTAAAGGATAAAAACAAATCTTTCATAAATGTGGCGGGCGGCACCGTACCGCAGCTCAGAAGCTCCATTGTTCTATCCTGACCTTAGACTCTGCCTAGTGAGTTTGCATGTTCTCCCCGTGTCTGCACGGGGTTACTCGATTTACTCTGGTACTTTCTCCCACATTCCAAAAACATGCATTTGGTTTGCTGATCACTCAAAATTGGACCAGTAACGCTGTGTTTGACAGCTGTTGATGTAACCCTGTTCCTGCCCTTAACAGCTGTGATGATAAATATAACAAATAATAAACCCCAGATACTAGGAAACTCTTACCCACGCAGAGACTGTGACTGATTAAACCTGTAAATAGTCAATTGTTTCCGCTCTCCATCCTGTTCATACTTTGCATGCACTCTAAAGATCCGATCGTAATGTTTGTTTGGCGATCAAGATGTTAAATGACCTGCTTTGTGTGGCGTCATCTTGCAGCCCAGCTATTTCCAGGAAATGTATTTTTGCTCAATTAAAAATAAGGATGCACTTGGGTGTGTATGGGTTTGAGTTTGGGGCCTCAAATATTCTTATCTACACAAGGGGGGAACAAAAAAGACTGAAAACCAAGTGCCATGTGATGAACAGAAAACTGTTTTATTGGAGCTGCTGTTTTACAGAAAGAAGCTTCTCAATATTGTTGTTTTAGTGTAACACTAAGTAATGATGCCTTTGTGTTGTTGCTATTGCATGCGATATGTTGTATCTCATGAGTATATCTCAATGTTCATGTGACATATTTACATCATAACCATAATGAAAGTGATTTATTCCATGTTTTAGCAGTTACTGGACTTTAAATGCATATACTTTTATGTCTGTTTAAGGAGTTCTCGATGGATTTCCGCAGTAACTCTGTGACAAGTCGAACACCGACCCCTCCTGGACGATACTCGCCACACAGCCCTATCGACCGGGAGCTGTCCATCTCGCCACGCCACAACAAGTACAAATACACATACTTATGAAAGCTTTTTTTAACAAATAGGGGATTGGGATATTAATTTTTAAAAATATGGTTTTACTAGGAACAAAACGTTTGTATATAAACTGGTTCACATTCACCTGTCGAGTCTCTTATCTGGCTCATCATCAGTGTTGCTTGTAATACTATATTATTTGCATCATCTATGCATTGTTGGCTTCCTTCAAACAAAAGTAGGTTTTGGGCTGGGGATTTTTGATGGGGTTTTGGGCTGGGGTTTCAGGATGGGGATTTGGGGTGAGGATTTGGCTTTCAGATTTGAGGTGGGGTTTTGGAGTGGGGATTTTTATGTGGTTTGGGCTGGGGATTTTTGATGGGGTTTTGGGTTGGGGTTTCAGGGTGAGGATTTGGGCTGGGGATTTGGAGTGGGGTTTTGAGGTTGGCGGTCATTATCCCGTTTTCTCTCAGTATGATTCTGGAAACTCCTTTGAGTCTGTCGAAGTACTGCCCATCTGGTTTTGTGCTATATCCCATCCCACGTGCAGCTTGCTGATCAATGTGTTCCTGCTATTGGTGGAATACTTCTGCTCGCTGTCTACACAGATTTCCTGCTGTGAATAATTCACCCTCTATAATAACCCATCTGCGTGACTGAGGCTGTTTACCCAGAAAGAATAGCACATGTTTTGTATCCAGTGTGAAACTTTGTGGAATTGTGCGCTGTGATGCATTTGCACGCATGCTGTTGTCAGAGGGTTTATTTTGGCTTGTCTGTGGTGAGGGGTCTGTTTCCCCCCACCCCACCCCCAGACAAATCAGAACACAGCTGCTTATGTTCTTGCATAAGTTTTTTTATTTAACTTTATATTTTTCTGAACCGGATTATTTCACTTCTTCCCCTAATTGGTCCCCGACTTTTTTTATTTTTTTTCCCCACAACAGTTCAAAACTCCACCCCCCCTGCATGTTCGGCATATGGGATCGTCTGCGAGCCTGGTTTGAGCCGCCTCTTACTTTAGTCAGCCAATAGCAGAGAACCCAGAGTCACACCTTTCATACTAAAACTCTCCTCTTTCCTCTGTCTTACTTTGCCTCAAAGAAGGGAGAAGGGGTGTGTGCACTCGAGCCTGGAGCACCTTTGCTCTTCGTGTTAGGTGTATGTATGTGGAAAGGTGTGCGTGTGTGAGGTTGTCAGTTGATCGAGCTGCACCCGGTCTTCATTTTGCTTTTGCTGTAAGTTTAGGTAAGTGTCATTTGCTTTTCAACTCAGGTTTGGTGACAAGTGTGTTTAGTTTAATAAAAGAGCAACACTCATTTTAGACAAATAACATCTATATTACATTCATTTGACGTTTAAAATCTGATTTCTTTTTCAAATGGCTGAAATGTCTTCTCTTTCTTTATATACATGTCCATATTATTTTATTTAACTCCTCTATCTCCCATTTTCCTTGGTAGTCTACCTCAGTGTCAAGTCTGTCCGTTTCTTAAGCTATCTATCTTTGTCTGTCCGTTGTCAGTCTTGTTATATATAGGGTTCTCTTCCTGCTATGTTGCCTTCTCCTACTGTATTTTTGCCCACTTTTGCTTTTTAGGCATCAGCTTGATGCGTTTACCTCGCTGTGTTTGTATACCACACTGTCTCAGCATGCAAATTGTCTGTTTAGCTTACTCTGTTTACCATTTTACCAGTATGTTGTCTTTTTTACCTCATTGTCTGTCTAACTCAGTACATACAATATTACGTGGTTATGTTTACCAGTTTATTGAAAATGTCAGATTCTAATTATAGTTACATCACTGTCTCCAACTCTCACCCTCAGTCAGATATTTTGCTATTTATCCAAGTTACTGTCTAACACTCAGTATTAACTCAGTATTTACAGTTTAATGTTGTCTACTTATCAGTTTTGCTCAGCATATACATTGCTATCTCACCTCATTGTGTGCATTTACTTGCATTTACTAATCCAGTTATAGTCATGATATGACAATGGTCTTGTAGACAGCACAATCTGATCTAGATCAGATTAAGAAATCCAATACAGAGAGCAGGGCTTTATTTCAGTAATCGAATTTCTCTGAGTCTGTATACTCATGCTATGACTTCAGTGGATGCAAGCAAATGTAACACGGAAGGGTAGCGCGGTTGCCAGGTCTGCATATTCGAAGAGACTTTGCGACATAACCATGTCACATTTAATATTGAATATATTTTTTTAAATATTCAATAATCAAAATTCTTCATTTATTCGAGCACATACTGCAGTCTTCACAAAGCGTTCTATGATCAAGGGTGCTGCGTTTAATTCCGGGTTGCCAGATCCCGCAAGTTGAAAAACCAGTCGGTTCTATGGCAACAATATCAAAAGTATTTTTTCATTGGCTGGTTGCAGAGTAGAAATCTGTTTATTACCTGAATCATGTAAACCTGGTCTATTTCTGATTGCACAAGTGCATGTATACTCGTTAATTGGCTTACTGACAAAGTCTGATTTCCTGCAGTTATTGGATAACTAAGTGTATGTAAACACACTCGCTGCCTCTAGCGCTGTAGCTCAGTAATTAGATTGTTGTCCATGTTAATTACTGCCCGTTTACTACTCTGCCTCAGTATTTACTCTATCTATCTGACTCGTCTTCCACTCTTCCCAAGAGTCTGCCTATCTAACTGATCTGTCTACTCTGTACTTCAGTATCTACCTCATTAGCTACTTTAGTCTGTCTGCTGGCCGCTCCACCTCCGTATCTGACCTGTCTGTCTTCAACCACCTACCTTGCTTACCTTACTGTCAATTTATTTGTCTGTCTCGCTGCCTTATATCTAACCCATTATGTGTCTGCATACCCCTGCGTGTCTGTCTGTTTACATTTGCAATGTTTGGAAACACTCTTATCCAAAGTGGCGAACAGCTGATACAATCTTAGAAGATACAATGCAAGTGTAAGGGGAATTTACCCTAGGGATGAAGGTTCAGGTTCCAGCACTGCCAAGCATTGTTTAGACCCTTGCACAATGATTGAGGGTTGAGCTCCCAAGCTTCCACTGTTAGGCTATTGCTCAAGCTGGCAGGGTTGGGACTGGAGCCCTCAATGGTTGGATAGTCAGTAGCCTAGTATCTCAACTGGTGCACCACCACAGCTCCACAAAAATGTGACTTCACACATGGCTTCTCGCCGTCCTTTTTAATATACATTTCTGTCAGTCTGTCTTGCTAACTGAGAGTCTGTTTACCACTCAGGCTGCTAATCTGTCTAATCTGAATTCTCTCTTTTGGTCCAAATCTCCAGGTTGCTGTCTGCTTATAGTTTAGAATCACAGAACCTTTGTATGGTTGGCAGGGATCTAAGCAGAATGTGGGAAGACGTGAGGTTTCATCAGCCATATGGTCACTCGGGTGCTGAAATGGGTTGGCTTATTTTGTCCAGGCAAATTTAGATGTGTTGTTGCACCGTCAGAAATTTGCATGAAAGAACAACGCTAATGAAACCCAGCAGGAACAGAGGCGGGTATGTGGGGAAATTCGATGATGCAACAAATGAGTCATGTTTGGTCGCTTGGAATTCACTGTGTCTAAATATTGGATTTAGAAACAAATCATTCATGCTTGCTAAACAAAGGTGAAGGTTTCTAATTAAGTGCGAGCACACCCGGTGGCTTCTTGGATTCAGTCGTGCTCCTTGGTCATGACTTTATCTGTTATGACAGTGTTCCTCAGGGTATGATTATATCAAAAGAAACCTCATAAATAGCACACATTCTTGCAGTGTCCTTAGAACAGTGGTGCACGAATACTCTAAAATGCTATTTCGGCATATATGCGTTTCTTTTTCACGCTCAACTGCCTCACCATGCTGTTCTTGCACGTTTTCGTTGTATGCAGTGGGACAGCTGTATAGGGACAGTCTTAAAGCAGACAGCAGGCAGAGAGGAGGATGAAGGAAAGAAAATGAAGTGAAGAGGGACAGTATAGGAAGGGGGCATGGAGAGGTCAGGGGGGCTTGCAAGGGAAAAAGGGAAAAGTCTACAAATCTGGATTCAATTTGGAGCTTGTTCTAAAGAACAGAGCCAGGACTATGGATTGTGCAGCTGATCTGGACATTTATAACCTCCGCTGACTGACTGACTGTCTCTGTTCTTATAGCTGTGCTTTGTGCGTTTACAACTGGTGACTCTAACCCCTCTGTTGCAATGCATGATTTGTCAGCATCCCATCCCTCAATGGAAAGGAACCACTATGGAACCACCACTATGGAACCACGCTACAGATGTTATATGGGTGCAGGTGGGACATTGCTATCAGATAGACCAGGTGTGCTACTGTCAGTAGTTGTAGTGACTGAAGGCAGACAGGCACAGACAGACCGCTAACCCACCAGGCAGAGAATCCAGATTTATTTCTGGAGCACTTTTACAATGAAGCAGTTTCTCATTGCAGCTTAACAATTTCATATTATGACCAATCCCAAATTGAACGAACCTAGAGCTCGAGTGAGCCTGGGGCGACAGCGGCCAGGAAAAACTCCCAAAACAGAATGAAGTAGAAACATTAGGAGGGCCAAGACTTAACGGGAACCTGCTTGGGCATCTAAGATCATAATCACCTTGATCACCTTGACTGACCAGTCTGTTCTCTGTGTAATGTGCTAAATGCTTGCCCATTCTTCCCAATAGTCTGTCTGGTTGGGTCACACTACATGTCTGTGTCGTCTATTTACTTACTATCTAATCTTTTCACCAGAGATGATTGCTTGACACCTACACAGGATACTTGGCTTTTAATATAATTGAATTAAAATGCAGTAACTAAATGTTTAGCAGCGTGCCCATACCATTGATCAATCTAGGTGGAATTCAATCATTTAGGGCCATGGTTCCAAACCCGGGGTCCATGCCTCCCTCAGAGGGGTGCCAAAGTGTACAGGGGTTATGCTAAGCTTTTTCTGCTCCGAGGTGCTCAGAGTTTGTTGTCATTTTCTAATGTTAAATAAAATTAAAGAGGAAAAGGTTCTCAAGGAAAAAGGTTGGAACCATTGTTTTAGGGATATATATCAGATATCCTCACTGCAAGATAATATCATAAAGCTTCTGAGTATGTACTGCCTTTCATATGTGCATCCCCAATTTCAAAACAACCCATCCACTACCACATCTATCTGGATACCCACCTACCTCTTTATCTGCAATCTCACAAGTTCAGTTTTGTCTTGTAGACTCTGTATGACAAATGTTTAGTGACGCTCAACTCAAACAGCAAATAAGTACAAAGCAAGGGAAACTCCCTCAGAAAAGGGATTTTATTCAGCATAACCAAATTTTAAAAAAAATCCTAAAACAGAATTCATGTCATTCTCTCTCCCTCTCTCTCTCTCTCTCTCTCTCTCTCTCTCTCTCTCTCTCTACATATGACTTCTCTTAGTTTCCACAGCTACATAAATACCTGCACTGCACATAAACACAAACAAACATGCTGGGTATTGGGCACCTGTCACACAGGTTTCTGAATGCTTTACCACACCCTCTGTGTGCTGTGGGTTTCACTGTAATATTTCATCATTAGAGATCTAACACAACAGAGTTTGTAATATCTGTTGCATTTTACGTGCTAACATTAGGTAGTTAAACTTTACAGGGTGGCCTTCTCAAATAATGCAGATAAATGCATCTTTCATAATATTTGGGGAGTTTTCTATACTGCTCTCTGCTGGACACTCTGATTCTGTTCATGCCCCATTACTGTGTGTTTTGGACCTCTTGGGTGACCATACACCCTACTGAACGGTCAACGTGAAACACTCTCGTCCAGTTTAACAGTTCAGCCCATGAATATATCACTTGCTACTCAAATCACCATAATTGAGTTTTGCGTCATCAAACAGCTTTCTTTGAATTTTCATTTGCGTTTCTGATGATCTTGTTCACTGAAATAAAATCGGATGCTTTTTTTTAATCACTTAATAATCATTTTGAAATATCCTTAAATTTTTGTGAGCAGTGTATTTAACCTAATAAAAGCTAGCTTGCTAACAAACTAGTCTTTTTGTGATATACAGTAATTTAACCAAATGTTATGTTCTTGTTTTAACTGTATGCTAGGAAGTAGGTAAATTATTTAAGGTTGTTTTTAGTGTTTTTATGGACCTTTTTAGGAAGTTTTAATAACAAACCTGTCTCCTGCTTTAGTAAAACAGTACAGTGTAGTATGATGCAAACAACGATTTGCAAACAAATTCCTAATATTAATTAACTTATATCTATCACAATTTCTATAACACTGGAAATTGTTTACTTAAAAACACCATTCTGGCTAACAAACGCAAGTTTAATAAAGCTATAATATGTTGTACTTGATGCTTAAAACGTCCTGGCAAACTTTTTATCCTGGCAAACTTTTTATCTGCTTTACTTTTCTGTCCTAAAATACTTTACTTGATAGCAGTTAAAGCTACCGAACAATCCGCTTACATTAAAACTGTGAAACAGTGCATTTAACACTTATTAACGTCCTAGCACACTTGTCTACTGCTTTACAATCGCACTTTGTTGTTGCTCAACAAACATGTCACCCGTTTTCCCAGTCACAGCTTGAGAATGTTGAAAATAGTTTCAAAACCTATATACAGTTCCATACCTGTAATAACTGTGTAATTACAACCTTATTTTATTAAACTGTAATCTAGTTTTCCCAATATTAGCTAGAATGCTTGACAGGACTAGTTTTTGTGATTTTAGTTTAACAGGTCACAAGTTTGAATGATGATTTGAATGATTTTAAATCATAATCACATGAAAAGGTTTATTGTATTGAAATGTATTTCACATCATGTAATGTATAAAAAGAGCAGTTCTGAAACTAGATGTAAGAAAAAGGTCATCGCCATTAAGCAACCAGTCCAGTCTGTCTGGATGTAGCTAGAGGAGTTTAGGTAAACACTGTCAAAGCAAACATTAGCAGCATCTGTGAAATCAGGATTATCTAGTTTACAATTTGTGTGTTTGAAGTTGTGTGTGTCTATGCATTAGCTTACTTGTTCTATTGTGGATTTGCTTTAAACCAAAGTCTGTAGTTATTTTTTACCAATGCCAGTGTTGCAATGCTCAGTAATGTAACACACATACACACACACATACACACACACACACACACACACACACACACACACAGCCTAGCTATCTCACTACCCTTGCGAGGACTTTCTATGGACAAAATGATTACTGTTGCTAATTAATGCTACACCTTCCCCTAAGCTTAATCTCAGTAACCTAAAGCTAATCTTTTGCCTCTCTTGTTTTTCAAATAAAAGTTGTTTTTGTAAAAAGGCAATTAAAGTAATGGGAAAATCAAAATTTTGAGGATATTTTATCCTCACACGTATACGAAGGCAAGGTCTTTCTCTCTCTCTCTCTCTCTCTTACACACACACACACACACACACACACACACACACACACACACACACACACA
>JAUZST010013815.1:0-10858 GCA_034779995.1 Parotocinclus haroldoi
CTCTCTCTCTCTCTCTCTCTCTCTCTCTCTCTGTCTGTCTCTCTCTCTCTCTCTCTCTCTCTCTCTCTCTCTCTCTCACTCTCTCTGTCTCTCTCTCTCTCTCTCACTCTCTCTCCTTCTTTCTCTGCGATTGTTAGTATATCCATCTCATGGTAGCAGAACAAGCGTGTGTGGGTGTGACCATCACACAGGTGGCATTGTTGTTTTCTGGGATGGATGGTCTAATTATGCTTTGACGGTCGTTAATATACCTAGGCAGTCAGCCCAGGTAAAGTCTATGTGCTGGAGACAGTGTGTTTGTATGTGGGCCAAGTTTGTACCGTATTTTTTACCTTGCAACAAAATTTTTTTTAGCTTTTTAATATTTGACAAAACCTGGGACTTTCTTTTGAAAAGGCAAAAGGTTTCCTTTACATTACTAAAGCTAACGTTAGGGTTACATGTAATTCGAATTATTTACACTAGTGTTACCATGGAAATTCCTCACTGTGATAGAATAGTCCATGTGTGCACGTATGTTGTCAAGCTATACTTGTGAGGACCAACGATGTCCCTACGATGACAGGAAAGCTAGAAAACATTTCACTTCTTTAACTTCCTTTTTCTTTCTTTTTTTCTTTTTAGAAAATTTGCAACTTTTATTTGGAAAACCAAACTAGACAAAAGACTTTAGGTTACTAATCTGAAGGTTAGGGGCAGGTGTGGTTGTAGCATTAATTAGCTGCAGTTGTGCTTCACTGTCCTTCATGTCAATGGAAAGTCCTCACAAGGACTTTTGTGCTTGTGAGGACAAATGAGTGTGTGTTTTCTGGTGTCTGCTGCTGTCGGCCCCTGACAGTTTTTTTTTTTTTTTCTTTCTATCAGATGATGAAATCATTGCATTTTTGCCAACAAAGTGCCGACTCAGCTCGAAAGACAAACTGTGAGGTCAGCAAGTGCTACCTTTTCATTAACCAGTGAGGCTCGACCCTGCAGATGGGTCTAATTTTACGGTGCACAAAGACAAATACAAGTCCTGTGATTCACATTGCTATTATCACATTGTAATTTGGACATTCAGGATAGAATTGTAATTGTGAAGATGTCACAAATTATACGGTACAAATTAGACACCTACATTGTTTCTTTTATTACACGGTAAATGTGGAAGACACGGTCATAATCCTGTATCATGTGTGTGTATATAATTTATATGGCAAGAACAGTATATTTGTATTTATTTTTAACGCCCAGCTCTCATTCACCACTGGATGTAGCACTGATCTGTTGACTTCCATATTACTGATGGATTTGTCGGAACGTTAACCCGTCCTAAATAGGACAGAGTACATCTTTAACCTTTTCCAGCACAAGGTCTATATTAAAATCATATCAGTAACCCACTTAAAGTGTGATGAAATCTAAGGCTACAGCTTAAATCACACACACTGCTGGATCCAGTATAGCTGAAATAGTTTTTTTAGACAGGGTTTGGCCTGTGTAAACATTCTCAGCTTAGGTATTAGTCGGCACACTCTGTTAAACCTGTTATCAGATACAGTACAAATACCAGCACACTGGATCACAACATCACACTGCTTTCTTAGTGATGGAAAGAGAAGGGCTCTCTGAAGTGCACCCAGTGAAAGCAAGTCAAGGGCATGTCTTGATGCAGAGCCATTTCGGGCGCCCCAGCGCCGGAATGCAGTGGCTCATGAGCTTTGCTCAGGGGAGCTCATTTAACACCCACTTCTCACGAACTGACATGTCCCGTACTCAGGATCCTACCGAGCACCTTGCTGAAAATACGAGCACAGACTGGTTCCAGCCTGAATACTGTTGTAGCCACAAATAAAGGAACAGCCCCCGGGGGACTTTGTCTTCAGTAACATTAAGGTGTTTACAGAACAGAGGACCAAGCATGAGCTGCGTGTGCAGAATTACATACAGTTCTGACAGTGCAACTAGAAACTGTAGTATATATTTGATTTGAAGTCGGGACAAAGCCATTATGAAGGAAACCAGACCTGTTTCCTCTCTTTGCTTACTATAGACGTCAAACAGTTTTGCCAAAAACGAAACAAACAAAACTCACCCTTTTTAAGTATGAATCATCTCTGAATATATATAAGTAAATGAGACTGATCGGCAAAGCCTCTCCCCGCAAAGCTCTTTGAACATTGTTTACTGCAGCTCACCACAATCTTTACTCCAAGTGAACATCTACAGGCTTCTCATATGATATATTTACTCTCTTTTTGATATTGAAATGGGAGGTAGATGTTGTTCGACTTGTGGTTTGCTGTTATCTTTTTGTCAAAGGTCAATTTTGGTGCCAGTCCTCCCAGCGTTATTTTACAATTCATAAACTGGAATCAGGGCACAGATTTAGACCCACACTCGAGCTATATTTCACTGCTGCGGGACTTTCAATTATGTGTTCCCAATTCAGGTCTCTTTAAACACAACATTTATTTAGCTGCTGTGTTTCGTACCTCGTCATCTCCCCGAAGCACGTTCACATATTATCTAGAGCCTTTGAAATCTTAGATGTCAAAGAACTAAAAATACACACTGGCAGGGTGTGTTACCCGACCCTGTCTGTTTAAAAATGTGCTTTGTCTTGTTCTAGCACAGCAAGGAAAGGAGAGTCTGCACAATGAAAGATGTTGTTAGATGATGGCTCCAAAGAATGAGAAACTAACTAATTAAGCTTCTCTGCCCTCCTAATGCTGTTCATTTGTGAGGTTAGACAAGAGCGCCTGGCTCACAATTTTCGTTGTAGTTCATCCCGAAGGTGGTCGATGGGAACGAGGTCAGGCCTTCTCCAAACTGTTCCCATGAAGTTGGAAGCATACAGTTGTACAGAATGTATTGGTATCGTGAAAGCATAGGATTTTAGCATTTTCCCTCACTAGAACTATGGGACCTAGGCATTCCCCTGTAAAACAGCCCCCTGGCTTTATCCCTCTTCCACTAAACATTACAGTTGGCACTGTGCAGTCAGGCAGGTACGATTCTCCTGGCATTCTCCAAACAGGTTGACAGATATTTTATAATAGTAACTCCATAGAACGTTCCCACCATTCCAGAGTCCAGTGGCTGCATTTTTACAGCATCCCATTTGAACCTTGCAATTGCACTTGGTGATGCAAGACTCGCATGCAGCTGCTCAGCCATGGAAACCCATGCCATGAATCTCCCAGTGCTGATGCTTACACCTGGATGTTTGAAACCGAACAGTTAAATGGTGATTTTAACGCACTGTGAGCCTTGGCGCTCAACGACTAAGCTTTGTAACTTTATGTGGTCTGACACTTTGTGAAAGAATTGCTGTGGTTCCTAAACACTTCCACTTCCACAAACTGACTTGCTGCAGCAGGGGCGCGGTATTACAGAATCACACTCAAATTCAGTAAGCTTTTATCTCGGTGCTTCATATTATACAACTTTGGCAATGGCACTGAATGAAACATCATTGAATTCAATGATTAAAAGTTGTGTTCCAATGCTTTTGTCCCTATAGTGGATATAAAAAAAAGTAGAGCAAGCATGTTCTCCAAACTGGTGTGTTCTGTCTCCAACAATGATGTATTCTTGCCAAAAATGTTGCTTAGTCTTTTTCTTAATTGCCCTCCATTGCCAGTAATACTTGCAGAGTGAGATCAAGCTAACCACAGTTTGTCCTCTCCTTTTTAGAGAGCCTGGTGTTAAGGGTTTGGGGTGTAGGTCTATGCCCCTTTCTCCCATTGAAGAGAAACCAGAGAACACGAGAAGACAGAGAGAGAGAGCTATATAAATCACCAGCCTAGCATCCTCGCTACCACAGAGGGTACGATGGGAGAGATGGGAGATGAGAAGAGCCAGTCGGGGAGGCTGTTTGAGAACTTTGTTCAGGCCTCCACCTGTAAAAGCACGCTGCAGGCCTTTAATATCATGTGCGCTCACCTGGAGCTGGATCCTCTCGAGCATAGCACCTTCTATAGCAGTCTGAAGAGCAAGCTCACCTGCTGGAAGTCCAAAGCCCTATGGAGCAAGCTGGACAAGAGAGCGAGCCACAAGGAGTACAAGAAAGGCAAAGCCTGCGCAGGCACGAAGGTAAGCTTTCGACGAGTCGCAACTGCTGCTGTTTCTCACAGTCAGTGCTAAATTTCTGCTTTAAATGCATATTAAGTTGCATACTGTAGTATCAGAGTGAATTTACACATTTGATGAATGAATTAAAAGGCTGCCGATTTAAGGTGCTGTGGGTGTGAGAAAGTAAAAAAAAATTGTAAATCCACTGCATAATTATCATTGTTGAATGTTTTACATTTATCTATATTACTGTACGTTTCAGAGGTTGTGATTTAGACATGTTCAAAATAATTGGGAAAATAAAATGTCATTAATATTAATTAGAGATGGGCAATCTGACAAAGAATATCATTTCACTTTTTTCCCTTTTGTTTAACCCTGCTTTTTCCCGATCCCCAAATGGCCTTGGTTCCCACAGACAACCAGTTGACTCTGCATGAGACACCTGCCCTGGTCAGAAGGCACTGCTTGGGATTAAACCCAGGTTTCCACAGTGATGAACACCTGGGCTAGGAAATCTTTAATCTCAATCTTTTTTGTAAGAGCAGAGAATATACAGGTACTCACTGTTTAAGCTCCCCATTACATTCTGTGATGCAGGACGGTGACGGAAATCAACGTTGACTGGACATGACCACAGTCACATAGTCTTTTTATACTAGAAAATACTGTTATGACCATGTCTAGGGGAAATCCGTAACACTTAATAGGATGGCATGATGGAGCGGATACTTTTGTTTGATGGAAGCCAAAAATGCATTGATAGGCAGAGCATCCAGATGAGACTCAACAAGTGAATGTGAACCAGTTTATATAAATATAGGTGAGAGAACACAACCAGTTGACAGGTAGTGAGGGAACAAATAAAGGAGTACCACTTACAATACATTTCCTTTTTCTACATTTACGAGAGTGACTTACAGAAGTGCTTAAAAGAAAAAATTACATGTTATGTTGGTACAAACACACAAAAGTCTAAAAACATTTACGTTATTTAGCAGACGCCCTTATCCAGAACGACTTACAGGTAATACAGTCTTGCAATCCAAGCCATTGTGGGTTAAGGGCCTTGCTCAGGGACAGAGGTGGGATTTGAATCCTGGACCTTCTGGTTCCTTAACCACTAGGCCCACCAGAACCAGCTGGATCTGATGTGGTTAGATCACATATATGCAGTTGCATTTTTAGTCGTCACTTGAGTGAAGAGGTGACTTTTTAGTTACAGCGAGAGACTCAGGTATTCAGACATCCAGGCCACCACCTGCCTGGACACACAAGAAAACACGCACACACACATACGTACACACACATGTACACACACGCACACACACACACGCACACACACATGTACACACACATACACTCATCATCAATTTGAATCACTTCATTAAAGCAGATGAATATTTTAATACACTAAAGGCACAAATGTGCACTGTATCCCTGACTCTGGCACTGGGCCTGTCTGACTTCATTTTGAGGTTAAATGAGTTATGCAATGACATCATTAAATGCATGAGGTTAGCACAGGATAAAGTTTCTTCTACTTACGATGCCTGCTTCATAGCTAGCATAATCTGTCAAACATTTAAACAGTCTATGCAAAACTTTAAACAATAGAAATCATGCATAATGACATAGTGTTTGTGGAACAGAACCTAACGTCATTCATTTACTGACCATTCTGTATGAAGTCATTCCAGATGAGTCCTCAAACGTGGCAGCCAGTTTTAGTGTCCAAATAAGGCAAACAGCCCATTTTAATGCCTATTGTGCCCATTGAAGTCTGTCTGCTGACCTTTGTTCACTTTAATAAGGCCTATTATGTGAATTAGCAATCTAGTAAAACATTAACAACATAACATTCTTAACATATTAATTCACGTAGTGCACACACCTGCATAATCTTGGACTTGCACCTAACACATACATACATGAGTGTAGGTGTGTTGGTTTCTAACAGCCCTAAAGACAGGAACCATAACACATTCATTCTGTCATACGCTGACAGCTTCACTCAGCAGACGTGATTATTTGCGGCAGCACGGCTGCAGACCGGTTCTTTATGAGGTTGCCGCACAATGAAAGCCCACAATGGGCCCACATCCAGCGTTTCATTGAAGCGCATTTGAAGCGTATCAAAATGCCTAACACTTAACAAGTCTCGTTCGATATGAGCCATACATGCCTGGGTGACTTTTTTGATGTGAAAAAGACCAATTATGCGCCGCCTTCGAGGTTATAATTTACCTCACACTGCTATAAAACTCGTTTTAAGCTTCCGTGCTTTGTTGAGCGCAGCATACACTCCAGCTGTGCCATTAATGTTCTGTGGCTCACCAGTAGGGATGGCTGAGACGATTTTAGATTGTAAATGAATAAAAGGGCTTCATGATCCGCCTTAACAGAGAGATAACAAGAACAACAACAGTAAACACACTTTGATAATTGAGCTAAAAAGGCTGACATAGCATCCTAAGATGTTAACAACCAGGTGCTACTCTGCTGCTGGCTCACTTTGAGTTTTCCTTGACAGACACGCTATTAAAATAATAATAGCCCAGAATGGGAAGGTCCTTAGTTTGTTTGGCAACACAATAGTATGGTTGTGAACATTAAGCAGCTGAAAACATTAATCATCAGTTATTCAAAACTGGTTTGGACGTTACACAAAAGAGAGTATGCAAAAAATCAAACACCTAAAAAGGAAGTACCCAAAAGAGTACAGCAAAGGACAGACTTAGACGGGGACTACCCATTGGGTGTACGTCACACAACATTTGAAAAGGTATTTCAAAGAGATTAATGACAATGTGACATTCTGCCTGGCCAAAGTTTTTACACCCAACATTTCTTCCTTATTTGTCCTCATTACTATGTACCTAATTGCAAATGTTTTTCAAAACACCACGGTTTCTCTGATGTAAAGAAATGCAGAGAGATGACTGAATTTAACTGCAGTTAACTAAGAGAAAGAGGACCGAAGACCGAAGACCGGGTTAAGGACTGGGCCAGATGTAGTAAAAGAACCGCTAGACAGAATGAGACAGCATTGCACTGGATTCAGGAGTCAAATGAAGAAATGTTAGCTCTGGGTTACGGAGGAGAACAAGGCACAAGGTGGGAAACGCCTTAGACAGGGCATCAGGGCCCATACGGACTCTCTAAGTCACACTGGGAAAATTGTGAGACTGTTGTTAACCTAACACACGTGCCTGGAATAAATCAGTGCTGACATGGGGAGAACATGCAAACTTCACATAAGTGGTGTCAAGGACAGGAATCGAATCAGGGTTCGAATCGAATCAGGGTTCTCTGGAGCTGAGAGGCGACAGGGTGCTATCCAGTGCGCCTTCGTCCTGCCCAACATCAATCCATAATAAGTATATATTTTATAGTTCAACTATCAATCGCTACATGCAATCCCCACGGTGAAAGCAATGGATCATGTTGAAATAGGAGTCGACAAGGGCACCTGATGAAACACGCCAGATGAATGGTGGGCCATCTGTCTCTTTCATGCTGTCATGGCTTGTTCTTTTCGGAGAAGGCCATGACGTAAGTGAAAGCTTATAGTGAAACATAAAGGTGGGCTTGCAAAGACTCACAAATCACTCTTCACCAAGACTGCAAATATCTACAGTCTGGCCAGGATATGAGGTCATGTTCGCATTATCAACCCTGCCAGCAGGACTGGATGCTTTCGCTCAGAGTATTGTTTGTTGCCTTTCTTACTGTTGCTATGGTGCCCAATCAAGATGCTAAAGTTTGCCCTCACACTCCAAACACCAATTATGGCAAAATATTGTTTATACTTGGTAATTTTAAGATTATATTTCTTCAGAGATTGTGCTCTGCATTTCTTTTGATCCACCGATGCCTTTTAGATCTGAGGAGCCAGTAAAAAGAGCTGCTGGTCGTGCCAAGTATTGTCAAAACTGCTAATGTTTGAAATGTAACGTTTAAGATTCCAGCCCATGCTGTCAGCCCTGCAGAATAAGCACCATTTTCCAGAATGTCCAGTGCCTTTACGTATGTGATGACAGCAATAAAATGTTACTTTTTGCATTCGTGATGGTAGTATAAGACATGGTATATGGACCATGTAACCAAAGGCTTCAACTGTAGTTTCCTGTCTTATGAGCTCTGACTTTCTTTCCTCTAGGATCCTCAGTGAGCTCATAAAGACTCCCCTGGATTTTGCCATGCCAGTTTGAACTTCCAACTAATGCATTTTACTGTATTGGTTGTTTTCCTGAGCACTTTGCTTTGCTTGAGCACTTATTTCTAATGGTGTTACGTAGGCTGTCTGCTATAACAGTCTACTTGAAAACTGGTAAAAAAAAAATACAGGCAGCCTTGTTATTTTTCAAACACAACTTCAGTGTCTATGCATGTGCACAGGGAGTTGTCCCATATTCAGGTTTGCTGTCAGTGGAAGCTTGGAATTCAGCAGGCACCACAGCTTTCATCAGGAAGTCACATCTGGCAGGCCATGCATGCCAATTCCTGTTCTGCAGATTTTTCCATCTGATAAGAGATAGTAGCTGTACTGTACTGGGATGGGGTTTGATTGATAGTGGCCTAAACTGTAGAGCTCCAGGTGTACAACTCATAAACCACAAACCTTTTGATGTTGAACCCAGTGTCCTGCTTTTGTTTAAGTGAAGGGTTTTGACTAGTGATTCACTGAAATAGAAATTCCTCTTAGAAACAGATACAGAGATTTTGAACACACTGGGTCAAATGGCAAACAAACAGTTGAATTATTTGTGTTTTTGTGATATCTGATATGTCACATGAACACTGGTTAAAGATCCCTTGTGCAATGTCTCGGGAGATCATGAAATGATTTCATACGGCTGATATTTTCGCTGTTGATCTGATGCTCAAACTAAACACACCTGGACTGACCGGATCAGGATAGCGAAGGAAACACTTTTTTTTTTTTTTTTTTTACGATTTAAATTATTTTTGAATCATTCTTCAGATTGTATCACTTCCTCACATGCCCCTAGAATCACACTACCAGCAATCACATTCATATTGCTATCCGTCCCATCCATAATCACATGCTCTGCTATTTAAACCCCTTGTTTAGGAAGCCACATGTATGATGTTTAAATACATGTATGCGCCGTTAAGCGCTTCACAGAATGCTGACTGAAATGGACATTGACGGACATTATCACAGTTCCATAGTAATTTAGATCCTTTCATATAGTGCTTTTTAAAATAATGTTCATTCATAACCTTCCACTTAATCAACACGGGGTCGTGGGCCAGCCAGTGCCCACATAGCAACTCTGGGCGCAAGGGCAGGAACAACCCTAGACAGGGGGCCAATCCATCGTAGGGCACACGCATGTCTTTGGACTGTGGGAGGAAACCGGAGTACCTGGAGTAAACGCACGCAGACACGGGGAGGACATGCAGACTCCACACAGAAAGGACCCAGGCAGCTCCACCCTGGGACTGAACCTGGTCCCTTTAAAAAATAACAATAGTAATTAAAAACACAATGAGAAAACATTTAGTACAGAACTGCATAAAACAAAAAGAACATAGACCCATCCATATCTTGTTTTTTCTGCCTTTCAAGACTGTGTTTTTTTTTTTAGCTCTGAATAAAGTATGTATTTACTGTTTACAAACTTTTTGGGATATCCCCTAATTCCCTTATTTTTGGGAGCAGTGTATGTAAAATGTAGATTTTGTTTCCTATTATAATCCTGAAGACCTCGTTAAAGTGAGCAGATGAAGATGATCAGATGGAGATCGAATGCGCATGCTTGTAGTATTCTTTTATTTCAACACCATTCTCAATCTTTCAGAGTTTAACCCCTTGTTCCCTCTGTTTGTTCAGTATCTGCATTCATCTCCTGTCTTAGCTTGACAATCACCAATGTTGGTCAATAATTGCAGGCTTTTTTATTTTTCAGCAGAAATTTCAGTGCATCTCTTGTTACAGCAGTACAGGAATTTAAATGCTCCAGTGATCAGACATTTGGAACTACTACCATTTCTTTAAAAGAAAGGCCATTTTTAGTGCACTACTAAATACCGAAACTATAGCCTATACACTGACAAATGCATACTTTTTTTTTTTTATTTTTTTATTTCAAATTACTTGACTAGTCGTGAGGAAATTACTGTTGCTTCAATGTGGCTTCAATCTGGGATATTTTTCATTGCCCTCAAACTCAATATTTAATTCTGTGGCATTCCTGAGTCATCAGTCCTGTTACAGATTACGCTGGTATTTAGCCAATGTTCATTTCTCATTCTCTTGTACTCATCATCATGTGCAGAACTTTGTTTCTTGTTCTGTCTTGGTTAGATCCAGTTTGCCCTGTTCCTTCAGCATAGTAGTAGACAGTATGAAATCTCGTCTCATGGCATTCCATCTCAATAAACAGCAGGCAACTTGTTTCTTAAGAAAGCTACCTTGCTTTGACCTTTTGAACCCAGAATTTATTTTTTTATTTAAATTCCAGTGCACTACATGCCATCAACAGTGTTTTTCAAAACACTGTTTGTTTTTAGACCTATGTTGAGCGATCTTGGGTGTGTGAAAGGTACTGTTCAATGTAACCTGTTATTATTATTATTATTATTCTTACAGGTAGTCACAGACTTACAATAGGGATGCATTAATACAAACCCATCTTATGCTGAAATTATCATATACTGAAGTTATTAATACACTGCTCACAAAAATGAGGGTGTATTTCAAAATTAATATGAAGAGGATCCCACAAGAACTGCTGGATAATCTGATCCTGTCCATGCTCCATCACTGTCA